>AFQZ01000168.1:0-68913 GCA_000222935.2 Aciculosporium take MAFF-241224 | reverse complement strand
AGTATATTAATAGTAACCCTATTTAATAATATAGTATTTAAGAGTTTAAAGTAAGCTTATAGCAAGAAGACCTCCCTAGCTATGTATTTATAAATACAGTTTATATAGGTATATAGTAATTTAGTATTAAGACTAATAGTAATTAAAAGATAAAGTACTATTAAATACACTAACGAGCTAGTAGGCAAACCTATTATAATAGTAATTTAAAAAGCGTAAAAATAAAATCCGTTATATAAAATACAAATAGCACTGCTTAATAGCAGTAATATAATAATTAAGAAGCACTAGGTAATTAATAAAAACAGTTTATTATATTTTAATATAAGGGTATATATACTAATAAAAATATATATAAAAATTCTAATGCTTACTTATAATAACCTTATAGTAGGATACTAAGGTATAAACAAGATAATCTATAAAGTAGCTAAATAGTACTACTAGCTAGAATTATAAAAAGATATAAAAAACTATATAAGCTTATGCTTAAACTATTAAGTTAATAAGCCTAGGTTATACTAACCTTATAGTAAGTTAGCTATATTACTAATTTCTAGTAAACCTTTTTAAGAGCTCTTTATAAACTTTATCACTAGCCTCCCCTTAATAAAATAAGCTAGCAAAAAAAAGCATAATATAATTCTTATTATTATAAATTAATTCTTAAAATACGTGCTATATATAGCTATATTTATAAGGATAATAAGTAATAATCTTACTACTATCTTCCTTAAATATATATTTAAGGACTATAGTATGCTAAAAGGGATTATTTTAAATAAAAGGATAACATTTACTAGTAGTTTCTAGAGAACCTTCTGCTACTTACTAGCAACTAAGTAACTACTTAGTACTACTTTTTACTTATAAATAAATAAATAAATAGAAAGGGTTAACTAAGTCCTAAAATACTACCTTAGAGTATTTAGGGCATAAGAGTAAATAGACTAGGAAGACTACTTATATTTAGCTTAATATGCCTATAATACTAGTAAGCACTTAGCTTATAGCTACTCTTTAGCAGAGTTATTATAGGGTTACTAGCTAAGGGGCCTAGACTATATTATAAAGGTAATAAATATTATAAATGCGCAAGCAAATATAAGGGTATAAGAATTATAATAATAACATAAGGCAACTAAGTAGCTATTATATATAACTTAAGAATAGTATATAAAGTACTATAATAAGAAAGGAGGCTTAATAAGTTTTTTACTAGGCAATTATATACTCCTGTTAACTAAGAATATTAACCTTTAATAACTAAGTAAGAAGCTTATAGTAAAGTATTTAAAACTTTTTAAGGTTTTAAAGAAAGTAGGTGTATATAAACTAGCCTACTGTCTAAAGCTCCTAAATAATATATACCTGTATAATGTATTTAATATTATAAGTTTAAAGCTATATAAAGGTTTAAATCCTAATAAGGCTATAGTAATATTATAGCTATTTATTTATAACTAGGAATTATATAAGGCTAAGTAAATTATAATATATAAGTATTAAGACAAGTAGTGTAAATACTTAGTAAAGTAAAAAGGCTATAATAAATTAGAGAATTCCTAGGTACTAAAAAGGAACTTTAATATATAAGACATTATAATAAATTATAAAAGGAGAATAGTAGCAAGGTAGTAGGGTATATATATAACACATTATAGAAGATATTAGTAATACTTAAAGATACTTATTTCTATTAATAATAAACTAATAGCTACTAAAAGCACTATAATCTTACTACTAATAAGCTACTCTTATTTAGAGCTATTATTAGAGTTATTAGCACTTATAAAGTTAGATTTAATACTAAGTAATTTTAATATAGTATAAGGGATAGTTATAGGTATAATATATATAGTAAGGGAAATCTCCCTTATAGTAGGCTTATATAGCTAGTAATAAGTTAGCTATTATAAAGTTATAAATAGACTAGAAAATACATATATTCTTACTATATATATAAATATATTACAGGCAGTTAGTGATTTTTATTTATATAAGTATAGTAATATAAGTAATACCCTATAAGATTATAGTGTGCTTATTATTTTTAAGCTTAAGCTTAATATCTGCCTAGAGACATATATATTAAGCATGTTTATAAATATTAGAATTTTTCGCCTTAGCTATTATAGCAGCTAAATTTGCCTATATACTTATAACACCCTAGGAATTATTAGCAGCAGATTAACTATAATTAAGTAATAAACTTATAGGCATTTAATAGTAATAAATACTATTAGTTTTCTTCTCTATCTCTTTAAACATTTTCTAGTAAAAAATACTAATTTAAGCAGGCATTTAGTAGCTAGTTAGTAATAACCAGAATAGGAATAATTATAGGAAACTAATACTATTATACTCCTTATTATTCTAGGAGTAATAAGAGTATTTTATGCTATAGGCTATAATAATTAGTAATAGGATAGTAAAGTATAAGTAGTATACTTACTATTATATATTTTTCTATAAGGCTTAGAAATAGTAATATACTTAAGAAGGTAAATAGGCTTAGTATTATTAGGCTTAGGGAAGATCTACTAGGTTACTATTATATAGCTATAATAATAATAAGGAATTTTTTAGACCCTAGCAGTAAGTTAGCTATAGCCTAAGGGCATAAGTATTTAGATAATATACTAACTAACTCTAAAGACAGGTATTATAATATTTAGCTTACTAGGAGCAGGAAAAAGAGCTATAAAAGAAAAGGCAGGAGATTAACTAGTATAAGGCATAATAACTAGTAATTATTAGCTATAAGCAAGTAGTATATATATAGTGTTAAGTATATAACTTACTAAACAGATAGAATAAATAAGAGAGATAATAATAATATTAAAATCTATATATATATTAATAAAAGGGAAGCAATAAAGGCAGCTAAGCTATAAGAGAGTAAAAACATAGTAGTAACAGAAAATAATATATAAGTAAATAATAATAAAGAAAAAAGGAAAAAACAGGCTAAAGAAAGGGAGAAAAAGACCTTCTTATAGCTGGATAATTAGGCTACTAATCTAATGCATATGCCTGGATTAATAATGTTATTTATATAATTAAGTACTAAGGTACCTAGAAGCGATTTCTTTATAAGTAGTGTTAATATTATAATAAAGTAATAAGCTATAAAGCTAATATAAGCAGAGTATAACAGCTTTAATAATAAGAGAGAGTTAGAAGTAAATTATAAGGAATAAGAAAGAACGGCTTTAGGTCTAGTAGGCTAAGTAATATTATAGAGTTAATATTAAGAATAAGTATAAGCTAGAACCTAGTAAAAACCTTACTATAAGGTTATTATAAAATTAAATTTACTATTAAAAAGACAGGAAGCAAGGTAGGCTTAGCATAATATATATACGTTTAGTAAAGTTATAATAAATAATAATATATAAGTTATATATTTAAGAAAATGGGCTTACTAGGTTATAGTAAGGGAGTTATAAAAGAGCAAAGACTAAGGCCTAGGACTACCTATAGTAATTAAGGGCAATTATAGATAAAAGAAGGCGCTTTATTAGGAGAGTTATAAGATAAGAGTATAAGAGTATAAAGACTTACTAGGGTAAGCCATGCCCTAGCTATGCATAGGTATATAGGGGGATAGGCCTTATAAAGAGATATAGAGGCTAGTAAATATAGTATTTACATTACTAACCCTACCTATAGCTATCTAGCTTTAAGTACGCTTGACTATAGCCTTCACTCCACTAGTAGACCTCTAACCGTGACATAAAATTTATTAAACTATTTAAACTATATATAGCTTTATATAAAAAGATATAAAACTATTATATAAAATATAATATTCTTTATATAAACTACTTTAAGGTAGTAAAGAAATTATAAAATATTACTTTTAACCTTAAATCTTATAAGATAAAAGAACACTTAAAGGCTTAATATTATATAATAACTAAATCCCCTTTAGCTATATTCTAAAATAAGGATAGTAATATAAAAATAATAGGTATAAATATTATATTCTTTTTTAAGTAGTAAAAGATATATACTAAGTAGGTTTTAGTAAAGGAAATATAATCTTACTATAATAATAAATAGTGCTTATACTATAGAGTTACTAAATATTAATTAAAAGTATACTACCTTCTCCCTATATATCCTCTAAAGATTAATATATATATAGTTAATATAACTATACCCTAGGTTAGGTCTAAAGTTAAAAATAACTTAAAAAAAACAGCCCTTAAGCTTAAAGCTTAGCAAGGGAGAGGAAAATAGCACTTAGCTATTATAATTACTATAAAAGGTATATAAATAAATAAAAAAGAATATAAACTCTAATTTTTTTTATTATTAGTTTTATTTAATAAAATAGCCTTTACTAATATATAAGTAAATAGTAGGTATAATAGCTATACTATTATAAGTAAATCTTTTATATAATATATAGGGCTTTTTATATTCCTATTAGCCTAACCTTAAATAATTTAAATAGCTATTTTTATTAAAAAGTAAGGCTAGAATAGCTACT
Source organism: Aciculosporium take MAFF-241224 (assembly GCA_000222935.2). NCBI lineage: Eukaryota > Fungi > Ascomycota > Sordariomycetes > Hypocreales > Clavicipitaceae > Aciculosporium > Aciculosporium take. The sequence goes on along the minus strand of AFQZ01000168.1, from coordinate 64,412 downwards.
ACTAAGGCTTAATTATAATATCTAGGTTTACCTAGTTTACGACTAATATAAATAAATAGAGTTTTTTAGTTTTAGTATATATAATCCTAGGTCTTACCTAGTTATATATCTTAGAAACCCTATAGTTAAAGCAATATAATATTATAATTTATATAGCCTAGGAGTTGCTTATAGTTTGTTTTTTAGGAAACCTTTAAATATAAGTAATATTTACTAAAAAGGTAATACCTTTAATAATTATAATATTAGGTTTAGTATATATAAAAATAGTATAATAAGTAGTAGTAAGAAAAGAAAAAAATATATAGTTTTTAGCTATTAGCTTATAAGATATAACCTTAATACTTAACATTTTTATATCTAAACTAAACCTAGTTAAAATGCTTTTAAACTACTTATTAAAAGAACTCTAGAATTTTAAAGACTTATTTAATAAGAAAAAGGCAAATATATTACTATTATATAAAGGAACTATAGACTATTATATTTAACTATAAAAAAACCCTAATAGTATAAACCCTAAGCTTTCATAGGCTTCCTTATATAATATACCTTAGAAGTAGCTCTTAAAGATATAAAAGCAAATTATAAATCTTATAAATAAAGGTTAAATATAAGCTAGCTCTTTATTAGCTAGGGCTTCAGTCTTACTTATTAAAAAAGTAGGAGAGAGTTAGTAATTTTATATAAACTATTAACATTAAATAAAGTTATAGCTTAAAATAAGTATTCCCTTTTTTTAATTAAAAAGACCCTTTACTTTCTAGCTAGGGTAAGATACTTTACTAAGCTTAATATTTATATAGCCTTTTATAAGCTATAGATTACTAAAGAGAATAAGTAATTAATAGTATTCTAAATATAATTTAAACTCTTTAAGTAGCTAGTTTACCCTTTTAGTTTAGTAGGAATACTTATTACTTTTTAATAATATAATAATAATACCTTAGGGAATATATTAAGAGACTTTATAATAGCTTATTTAGATAATATTCTTATTTATACTAAGGGCTTTAAGAAAGACTATATAGTAAAAGTATAAAAGGTCTTATAATAACTAAAATATACTAAGCTATACTTAAATATTAATAAGTATATATTTATAGTTATAAAGGTAAAGTATCTAGGATTTATTATTATTCATGTACGCTAGGTAGCTAGAGCCACTAACTAGTTCATTAACTAACTTCTTAATATAGGAAAAACCCTAAGATAGGGGAGAAAACCCATATTCTTCTATATAGCTCCCGCTAAGCCTTTAATATAAAGTCTTTATTATTTTTAACCATTAGTATAAGATATCTGCCAGTTCCCCCGGAACTGCAGATAATGACAGAAGTGTGGTTATGCTTTATATAATAGGTTAGTATGTTAGTAAAAACCCCTTATAAGCACCTCCCCTCTTAATCCAGCTCTTTCTCCTTTATTCTATTGTTTTTATTACCTCTAGTCCTATTCTTAGCCTTAATATTATATATCTGTCATGCCTTACAAAGCTCCTCTGCTAACCTATACTACTAAAGTCGCCTAGTTAAGAGCACCTACTTTATAATATTTAGTGCTAGCTTCTTATTATTAAGCGCTGCTTTAAGTTCCCATAGGTCTCTTATTATAGGCACTACTAGAATTAGCCTTAAATAGTTATGTTCTAGGCATAACAGAATAAGGTAGTAGATATCCTTATCTTCTCCCTAGTATTAATATATTAGTAATGTTACCTTAGGTACCTATTTGTTATAAAGGAAGGCATTTAGCCCTATTTTTTCTGTTTAAAGCTGCACTAAGGCTGTAGATTTATGCTTTAGCAGGCTATTATAGAGCCTTGCTATCTTTTTTATACTCTTAAAGTTAGGTTCCTTGTCTGTTACTATTACTTTTACCTATTTTCTTCTTACCTAAGCCTTATACCTCTGCTATATCCACTGTTTTCCCCACTCTCTCTCTAATTCCTATTTAGCTATAAGGCTACTAGGGAGGGGAGGGGGGGCATTAGGAAACGCCTTATAGTAATTATATTAGCGGCCTCTTCCTTAGCGTTATAGCTGTAATGCTATTAAATTACATGACTTTTATATCTTCTTACTTATACTACTATCCTTAAGTCTTTAGTAAAATCATTACTTAATATAATTAAGGTATAGATCTATTAGCAGCACTGCTGCTTTTGTCTCTAAGAGTATTATTAGTATTGCCTTATATGCCCCTATAACCTGCCTTAAGTATTTATCCTATTCCCTTATAAATACCTTTACTACCCCCTGTGCTACCCCTTCTAACTTGCTATAAGTGTAGTATATCCTAGCTTTATAGGCTATTATGCTTCTTATTACCTGTGTATAAAGGGATCTTACACACTTTAGTTAGTATTCCTATATAGATATAGCTAGTACTATAAGTGCTAACTTCTGCTGTAATAATTTAGCATTTACCTTCTTTATATAAGTTAACTAATAAAGCTTCTAGTGAATCCAAACCCCTAGGAATTGCGCTAATTATATTAGTTGTATTATTATTCTTTTAAGTTAGATTGTTATTATAATTGCCTGCCTTTTCCTTATAAAGTATATTAGCTTGCTTTTCCCTAGGTTAAACCTTAGCCTGTATTCCTTTAACTACTTTTTATATATTCTCTAGGCTTTTTTTAGTTATACTTTAGTCTCCTCTGCTGTTTTTCTATATGCTATAATATTTATATTATCTAAGAACCCTAATGTTAATATTGATTTTGCTGCTGCTAGTCTTTAATATAGTAGCGTAATATAGAGTAGAAAGAGAATAAGAGATGCTAGAAACCCTTGCAGAACCCCTGTAGTAACTTAGATTTCCTTAGTAATATATCTGTTAAATGCTAATTATACTCTTCTTTTTAATATAAAGCCCTGTGCTTATCTAGTTATTTACCCTAGTAGTCCTAACTCCTTTATAGTGCAGATTAATTATTTATAGCTAATAGTATTAAACGCCCTAGTAATATCTAGCTATAGTAATAATGCTATCCCCTAGTAATGCTATGCTATCCTTATAACCTCTTTTAGCATGCTTAGTGCTACCTTTATTAACCTGCCAGCCCTATTACCTATTTATATATTTAGTAGTATATAGTCTTTTTTTGCTATAGTAGTAATCCTTCTTATAATAGCTCCCTTAATCACTTTTCCTATTATGTTTAATAGTAATATTAGCCTTTATCCCCCTAGTCTGCCTAGCTCCTTAGGGGTTTTCCTAGGTTTATATAGAACTACTACCTTTACTTGCTAAAAGGTGGCCGGATAGTGTCCTAAACCATAGTATGCATTTATAAGGCATATTAAACACAATATTAAGGCTGCTTTATATAGCTTAAGGAAACCTATTAGCAGCTTATCCAGCCCTAGGGCTTTCTAACTTACTATATTCTTTATAACTTTTTTAATTTCCTCTTTTATAAACACGGGAACTACCTAATTATTACTACAGTATCTTATTTCTGCCTTTATCTTTAAACCTAGAGCCCTAGCCGTGGATAAAGGAAAAAACCTCTCTGTAAATGCCTTTGCCTTACCCTTATATATAACCTTTACTATCTCCTCCCTACTGTTATCTCCTAGCTAAGTTAGTAGTGGGACCTGTTATATCTTAGGAGAAAGTCCACTTTATAGCTAGGCCTAGCGCTTTAGGGTTTAGAGGCTCTCTTTAGACCTAGATAACTTACTAACTACCTGTTGCTAACTACTTCTCTTCTCCTCTAAGATAATATAATTTTATTTTTCTATAGCTTCTGTTAAGGCCTGCTTTAATTCCTATGTCTATTATTTCTACTATTACTTATTAGCATATCTTACTTTTACTATTATATTCTTTACCCTTTTATTCTACTAAGGCTGTGGTTTACTGCGCCCTTAAGGTTGTTTAAGTGCTGCTATATTAGCTATCTCTGTAAGCTATTAGGTAAGCTATTATATATAGTTATTAATTTCCTGCTAGTTACACAGCAGGAGCTCTAACCCCTCCTTTCTAAGCCTGTTTAAAGCCTTTACTATAATAAGGTTCTTATTTGCTATCCTCTAACCCTAGACTAACCCTAGGCTGTTGCTTAATTTCTTGCTTATTCTAATGCTAATAAGCTAAGGCATATGGTTAGATCTAGCGATTTCTACTAGCCTAATGAATTTAATACTAATGTTATAAGTGGTCTATACATGGTTAATAGTACTATTCCTGCTGTTATGTTCTCTCCTTATTACTTCCCTAAACAGCATAGCTAGGCTAAGTTGCTACCTTATTATAAATTCTAATATCTTATTATACCCCTAAGAGGTTTGGCTGAATTAGTCCTATAAGGGGTAGTGTTGGTTAAAGTCCCTTATAAACATACTCCGGCCCTTTGCCTAGATATTAGCAAAGTATTATAAAGGCATCTGCTACTCTCTTTTATAAGCCGGGAAATAAATATTATATACCTTTACTTTATATAGCTTAATACTATACTAATCCTCCTCCCTCCTTATAGTTTAAAGTCCTGTCTTAACCTTCTTATATATATAAATTGCTATTCTTCTGCTATATATTACTAACATATAGTGCCCTTAGGATATATTTAGCAGTATACTATTATAACCTCCTGGTTCCTAAATAGCTATTACCTTAGGGCTAATACTATATCCTAACGCTAGATATACTAGATTGCTTTTCTTCTGTGTATTTTAGTATATAACCTTAATTATATTCTTTATTATATACTTTAAAGCACCCTGGTTAGGCTGGCTCTAGTATTGTTTTACCCTCTTATTAGTTATAAAAAGGCTAGTATTATGCCTTCCTTTGCCGGTCTCTGTTGTCCTAATTATAGCTTATAGGTTTATCTTATAAAAGGGCCCCTTAGTTATATGCTCCTTCCTATTAGCTGCCTCTCTGTTAGTCCCCTAGTCTCTTTTCTATAATAACCCTTGCCTGTGGCAGCCGTTATAACCTCTGGCCGATGGCTGTAGAAGAACAGCGGCCTTATAGCATAAGCCTCCCTAGCCTACTGCTATTTATTATTACTTACTAAGTATAGCTAAGACTATGCTGGATATACCCTTATATAATTTAGGTATCTCTCCTATACCTTACCTGTTAATATTAGGCAAGTCCTCTCTCCTTTAGAGTGTTTTTTAGTGGTATACCTGCTATATCTTGCTTCCTCCTTATAGGGCCTAGTAATATGCCTAATCTTATAGTAGTTATAATATTGCTTTAGGTGGATTATCTTGTTATATAGCTTAGTATTAAAAATCTCTACTTAGTATACTATTCCCCTATAGCATAGGCGGTTTACTACCTTAGTACCCTTAATACTAACTACTAGTAGTGCCCTTATTACTATTCCCTTTAGCTTTTATACTATTATTTTTACTGTGTTTAAACTATTTTCCTTTTTAATGTTCTTCCTTATATCCTTAATTATAATGTGGTTTATTAATTATATTAGGAATCCCTTAATAATTACACTAAATATCTTCCTATTTACTTCTATCTTAGGTTTAAAGGCAACTCTTACCTAGGCTGTGTTTTCCTTTTATTTCCTCCCTGCTTTAGTAAATATAATAACTATGTTTTTACTTTATAGTTAGTATGCTGCTATTACCTCCTCTATGCTAATAGCGCTGTTTACTGCCTTTATAATCTCCCCTAGCAATCTGTTTCTAACTGCCTTACTAATAGTGTTTCCCTTTATTATTACTTTCTAGTAATAGCAGGCTAGTATTACTATACCCTCTGTTTAGCCTAAAGGGATTATTATATTCTGCCCTATAACTCTATAAGCTATAATAATTACCTAAGTCCCCCTAACTGCTAATCTAGTCCTAAGAATAGCCTTTATTACCTCCTTAACTGCCTTCTTAACCATGGTTTCTACCTTACTATTAACTGCCTTTATAATTAAAGCCTATAGGCCTTCTATGCTAGTTCTTGTTTAAGCTATCTCCCCTCCTATATTTATAGTAATTTATATAATAATTCTAATAGAAGCTTATACTTCTATTATTTCTGCCTTTAGGATAACTTTTATTATTAATTCCTTTAGTAATTTCATTTTATTTTTTAGTTTTTCTTATACTACTACTACTCTAGGATTTTCTTCTTAATACTGTATTTCTTCTTAGGTAGTGCCTTGTTCTTTATTAGTTATAGATTTATGTAAAAATTCATTAATTATTATGCCCCTTATACTGCTTACTCCCTTTATATAATATGCTATTACTAGGGGGGGTAATTAATAATAAGGAATCTAATTCTGTGCTTCTTTTCCGTTTTAGGCGTAATACTGCATTGTATCCGCGGTGTTTTATCGATTCGTTCTTTTCCCGAACTTTATAATAAATTTTTTATCTAGGATTTATTATAAAAGCTAAAAAGGATATTTACCCTAATCTAAAAAAGATTATAGCTATTTAAGATTAAAAGTCCCCTTAAATAGTTTATAAAGTATAAAGCTTCTTAAGCTTTATAAATTTTTATTAAGAGTTTATTAATAACTTTTTAAACCTTATAGGCCTTTTAACTAACCTTACTAAGAAAGCTATTAGGTTTTACTAGTCCCTAGAATATAAAAAGGTATTTTAAGCGCTTAAAGCTGCCTTTATTTTATTTTTAATCCTTATATAATAGGATTTTAACTTAAAGATATAAGTAAAGGCTAACTTTTTTAATAAGGCTATAAGTAAATACCTTTCCTAATATAATTTAAAGGGAGTATAAAGGCTAGTAATATACTACTTAGCATAGCTAACAGCTATATAGCAGAATTATATAATTTATAATAAAGAGCTCTTTAGTATTATTTCCTACTTAAAGGCATAGTTAGCTAAGCTAAGGAGTATAGCCTAGCTATTTATAATCCTTATAAACTATAAAAACCTAGAGTATTTTATAGTTCTTTAAAAGATGTTTAAAAGATAAGTAAAATAGGTAGAAATATTATTTCTTTTTAACTATTACTTATGCTATTACCTAAGTATATAAGCAGGTTATTTAAATGCTTTATTTTAATAGGACTAAGATTAAAGAAAAGGGGAATAGCTAGTAGGTTATATATTTTACCTAATTTAGGGAATATTAAAAATAGTTTAAGAGTTAAAAGCTAATACTATAAACCTAGTTAGGGTATAAATAATAAATAAACTAAAGAAGAGTAAAAACTAGAATAAGAATAACCTAAATAATTTAAATATAATAATAGGTTTTAGTTTAAAGGTTTTAAGTTCTCTCTTACTAGGCTTTAATTTATTTTAAAATAAATAGCTTTAAAATCTATAGAACTAAAGGGTTACTAAGGATAGTTTATACTAAATTTAACTAAAAGTAGTACTAATAGTAAAGTAAAAGTTTCTTATATTTATAAAAACCTAGTTATAAATAGTAAACTATACCTTAAGTATATAAAAAGTATTATAATTTTAAGAATAGTTTTAGGTATCTTATTATAAGCTTCTTACTACCTTACTTATATAGCAGGTTTATAACTTGCTTATATTAGGCTACTTAGGGCAAAATACTACTTTTTAAGCATTATATAGGGATTACTATTAGGATAAAATATTAAAAAATGTAATATAATATATATAAAACTACTATTACTTTAGTAGGTATAAGAGCTAATAACTTTATTAGGGTTTATTAAAGCCTATACTAGCTATAAACCACTATTAGTTATAAATCTTAGTAGATTTTATAATAGAACTTTAAGTATATAATAAGGTATTACTATACTTTTTAATAGTTATTATAAACTATCTCTTAAAGTATATATAACTAAAGGTAATAATAAGTATAATAGCTAAAGTATATATAAAATAATTTAAACATTATTAGTAGTATTTTTATAAATTCCCTTATTAGATTATTTTTAATTATAGTTTAAACTAGCTTAGTTGCTTTTAAACTATACTTTATAAGTAAGTAGGTATTAAGTAACTATTATTTATATCTTATTATCCTTAAATAAACAGTAGTATAAAATAAGTAAACTAAAAGGTATAAGTAGTTCTATAAGTAGTTATTACCTTTTTATAGTATAATTAGGCTAACTATTTACTAGCTTATTAAATAGCACTTAATAACTAAATCTTTATAGTAACTAGTATAAGTATAAACTAAGCACTAAAGGGCTTTAATATTAAATTGGTTTAGTATATACTAAATAAGACTAAAAGCCTAATCTTACCTAAGGGAAAAGCTATATTATTCTTAAAATATATTTAAAAGGAGATAGTAATAGTATAAGCTATAATTAATTTTATATAATAATATTAGTAGAATATAGTAAACATTTTCTAGTATTTAGTAGAATATTACTAAATAGGGGATTTTATATAGTTAAATCTTTTTATATAAAAATAAACTATTTTAGCTAAAAACTTAACTAGGTAAAGGCAAAATATAAGGTCTTAGAAATATTAACTTTACTTACTATTTATTTAAATATTCTATAGGAAATATACTTAGTTTTTTATATAAACCTTATTAAGAGGGCAGCTACTAATTTACTCTTATTATAATACCTAGCTAATTTTAAACTAGGCTTAATACTCCTACTTTATAAGAATAATCTAGATTTAGTAGAATATAAGATTAAGGAAATAATAATAGTAAGAAATACCTAGGGTTAAGGTAACTAATAGGATATATTAGTAAAGTAAGCAGGATATATCTAGCTAATATAAGAACCTTTAGAAAGTTTTTTAAATATAGCAGTACTAGAGCGTTATAAGGCATAATAAGGTAATATATACTATAATAATAGGCCTATATAAGGGGCGACTTAATTACTAACTATAATGCTTTACTTTAACCCTTAAATATTAAGAAGGGAGCTATATAATAAATTTAAGCTTAAAGCTTAAATCTATATAGCTAAAAAGTAAATAGCTTTATATAAGCAATATATAAGCGGTTTAGGCCCTAGTTATATATATAACTATAAAGGTAGGGTTATTAGAATTAAATAGATCTTTTCCTTTTCTTCTTCTTTATAAATAATATTCTTATTTAAGTTACTAGCTCTGCAGTTGCATTCTAGCGAGACTATAACAAAATACTTTAAAACTAAAGAGACTTAAAAATTCTATTAAACATAATTCCTATAATGGATTCGAGCTTGAAGCTTGGATTTACACAGCCGGAGAGCGGATGGCTTTACGTAAGCAATATGCAAGCAGATTAGGCCTTAGTTATACATATAACTATAAAGGTAGGGTTATTAAAATTAAATAGATCTTTTCCTTTTCTTTTTCTTTATAAATAATATTCTTATTTAAGTTACTAGCTTTATAGTTATATTCTAGTAAGACTATAATATATATTATTTATTTTTTTATTATCTACTCTGAAAACCTTAATAGATATAATATAAAGGTTATACTTATTATAAATAGGATAATAATAGATATATTATAACCTAATACTATAGCTAACCTAGCTAAGACTAGCACTATATAGGAGCTGCTATGCCTTTAAAACATAGTAATAGCATAGAAAATAATAAATAAGAATATAGTAAATAAAATTACTAAGCTAAAATAATAGCTATAAATAGTATCTGCTTTAGCTATATCTTATAATACTAATACAGGTACTTTAGGCATAGGTAGATAGTAAGTAGCCTTAATAAAGATAAAACTAAAGAAAAAACCTATTAATATAAGTAATCTTTATAAGGGAAACTAAATTAAATATTTAGTATAAAAGAGCCTTTTAGCTTATAAACTTAAGGCAGATAGTGCTTTTATTAGGCATAATTAAGATAAATAGTGTTTTATTTACTAATACTTATTAAATTAGGTTTAGGCTTAGGTTATACCTTTTTTTAAAGTAGGAAAATTTATTAATTACTCTTTAAAGAAATTTCTAGTATATCTTAATACCTTATTTCTAGATTATTATTAGATAAAGTGCACTATAATTAAACTAAACTAAATTAAATAACAACCTAGAGAAAAATTTAATAATTTTTTTATTTGCTTTAAATAAAAGCTAGTCTTAGTAGGAGGATATTATTAGGTAGAATCTATTAAACTATTTAAACTATATATAGCTTTAAATAAGAAGATATAGGACTACTATATAGGATATAATATCCCTTATGTAGACTACTTTAAGGTAATAAAGAGATTATAAAGCATTACCCTTAATCTTAAATCTTATAAGATAAAAGAATGCTTAAAAGCTTAATACTATATAATAACTAGATCCTCTTTAGCTGTGTTTTAAAATAGGGAAGGTAATGTAAAAATAATAGGCATAAATATTATATTCTCCTCTAAATAGTAAAAGATATGTATTAAGTGGGTTTTAGTAAAGGAGATATAATCTTAGTATAATAATAAATAGTGCTTATACTATAAAGTTACTAAACATTAATTAAAGGCATACTGCCTTCTCTCTATGTGTTCTCTGAAGACTAATATACATATAGTTAATATAACTATACCTTAGGTTAGGTCTAAAGTTAAAGATAACTTAAAAAAAGATAGCCCTTAAGCTTAAGGCTTAGTAAGAGGGAGAAAGATAGTAGTTAGCTATTATAATTACTATAAAAGACATATAAATAAATAAAAAAGAAAATAAACTTTAATCCTTTTTTATTATTAGTTTTATTTAATAAAATAGCCTTTACTAATATATAAGTAAATAGTAGGTATAATAGCTATACTACTATAAGTAAATCTTTTATATAAAGCATAGGGTTTTTTATATTCCTATTAACCTAACCTTAAACGATTTAAATAGCTATTTTTATTAAAACGTAAGGCTAGGATAGCTACTACTAAGGCTTAATTATAATATCTAGGTTTACCTAGTTTACTACTAATATAAATAAATAGAGTTTTCTAGTCTTAGTATATATAATCCCAGGTCTTACCTAGTTATATATCTTAAGAACCCTATAGTTAAAGTAATATAATATTATAATTTATATAGCCTAGGAGTTACTTATAGTTTGTTCTTTAAAAAACCTTTAAGTATAAGTAATATTTACTAAAAAGATAGTAACTCTAATAATTATAGTATTAGGTTTAATATATATAGAAATAGCATAATAAATAGTAGTAAAGAAAGAAAAAGATATATAGTTTTTAACTACTAGCTTATAAGATATAACCTTAATACTTAATATTTTTATACCTAAACTAGACTTAATTAAAATACTTTTAAACTACTTACTAAAAGAGCTTTAGGATTTTAAAGACTTATTTAATAAGAAAAAGGTAAATATATTACTACTATATAAAGGGACTACAGACTATTATATTTAATTATAAAAAAACCCTAATAATATAAACTCTAAGCTCCCTTAGGCTCTCTTATATAATATGCCTTAGGAGTAGCTCTTAAAGATATAAAAGCAAATTATAAATGTTAGTAACGCTCAGGTTACAAGTATGCTGCAGCACAAATGTAGGGGGGGGGGTTTAATAATTAATTCATCTATGTATCTAAGAGGGGAAGAAGCAGGCTATAATGCGGAGGTATAGTATTATGGCCACGGTACAGCCCCAGGTTACATGACCTATAATCCAGCTAATTAGGGTGTGTGTATTCTGCATACAACCTATAATTCCTGGTTAATGCAGTGTATTTCTTCTATTATTTATATAAGTAATTCTAATACTTGTAAATTCTCTCTTTATTAAAGAAGAAAAGGAATTACTCTAAAAAAATGCATAAAACGCCCTAAATAATCAGATATTAACAAACAAGTAGTAAAGCGAAAAACATCCTTTAAATGAATGACTTTTGTTAGTCCAGGCCGAATAGTTATGAGGGCAAAGAGTGTTATAGGGGGGGGGGGGGCAAAGGGTGTAATTCCTGCGTTCAATCCTACTAAATTAGGCGCTTATAATCGCGTTCGAATTTATTAAATTTAAACTCTTTATCGGGCGCTTAATTTGTTGTTAAGTTTGGTAGGGAATTAAGACTTTTCTATTCTTCAGCGGCTCCGGCAGCGGCTCTCGCAGCAACCCTTGCGACAGGTCTTTTGCGTAGAGGTTAACTGCAAGCTAAAAGTTCTTTAGTGGCTTTAGCGGCAGCTCTTGTGGTAACTCTCGCAATAGGTCTTTTACGTAGAGGTCAACCGCATGCTAAAAGTCGGCCTTTTGATTCTTGGCAAGAAAAGCCTCTGCCTGAGGGTGTTTCCGGGGTCTTCCACGTTCTCTTTGTAGCGGGGTTATATACGGTTTGATGACCGTAGACTGAAACTTTATAGGGCTATAAGGCATCTTAATAATATAAGTCTCTCCTTCTATTAAGAGAAGCTTATAAGGGCTAGTCCATCTGCCTTTTTTACAATAAACTCGTATATTAAAATTTAAGGGAAGAGTGTGTATAGGCAGGGTCATTAGGCCATTATAGGTGTTAAGAACATTATGGACTTAGTGCCTTATAAGACTATGCCTTGCTTTATCTATTTCTTTTTAAAGTATCTTAGCTCTTTAGGCAACTATAAAGCTTAGGGGGGAATTATTTATTATCCTTAAATAGGTTCTAAAGACTAAGAGGGTGGGAATAAGGCTATTTAGACCGGCAGAGTTATTAACTGCTTTAACAGCTATTTATAGCATTTGCTCTTTTAGGAGAAGACTGTTAGCTTTAGTCTTAATAATATTATATGCTCTGTAAAGAGGGGCATAATATTACTTAAGTTTTCTAATACTATTGTAAGCCTTAACAGGAACTTTGTTAATATTAATTAATAACAGTTAAGCCAAATGCCTAAATTTACTAAAAGCAAAATTCCTTTTAGCATTGTGGACTATCCAGTCTACGGGTCTAAATAATATATTAATTTAGCACTCTTTAAGGGCATTCTAAATATCTTAAGCTTTTTGTTATTAGGGTCTAAAAAAGCAGGTAGCTTAAAATGATATTGCTAAATCTATAATGTATAGGACCGGCTTCTTGTTAATTTGCATAATATTAACAAGGATCTTATAGTTAAATTTAATATTGTTTTTAAGAGTGAATTTAAATCTACTTAGAGCTTTTGCATTTATCTGGTATTAATGGCAAGCATGCGTGATTTTCCCTATATTAGCCTTATTAAATTCTTTACTAGCCCTGGCGAGAAGGTTATTTAATCAGTCGATTAACGGATGACTAAATTAGTAATGAAGTTAACGGATTTCGGCTTTAGAAAGTATAAAGATAGCAGGTTCTTAAGAACTAGCTGTTTACTAAGGATATCCCTATTTCCTAATAATGGGTACCTTTTTATCTCCTTAGATTAGAAGATTCTTAAGATTATTAAGTTTAACACCTATTCTATCTATATCTGTAATAGAATATAAAAACAGTATGGTACTATTAAGCATATAAAAAGGTATTATACTAAAGATCGTTAGAAGCTTTAAAATACTAGTGGAAGTTATAGTACCGGCTCTAAAGGTAATGGTCCTTTAGTTAGAAGAATGCTTAATTGTAAGGTTCTTTATAATCTTTATTAGAGTGTTAACTTAGCCTTAGCTAGCAGTTGAAATTCCTAATGCTCTTGTATTTAGAAGTATGCTATAAAATATATCTGCTATATATCTTATATTTATAAGATACACGTGTTGTTTAGGTTATTTATTGGTATTGCGCTTGTAGGGGTCTTTAAGAAATAAGGCATATTTAGAAGCATTATCCTGCAAGAAGTTTATAGTTAATTAGGAAAAGAGTAGGGGATTTAGTGCTTGTATAAAGAATGTTATAAAGGAGAGAGTATTACGAGCCTCTTTATTGTCTGGTTTCTCTTTTTTGTTAGTAGTAAGAAAAGCGGCGTTCTAAGCGGCTTTTTCATGTTCGTTCTTACTACTATTATTAGTAGCAGTTAGTTGGGCCATTTTGCCCTTGTAGGCCTATAGGAATGCATGGTATTAGCGTTCAGAAGGTGGTTTTTAGTGTTTTCTATTATTTTACTAAGTTATTCTTGCTTTCTTCTGCTTAGAGGCAGGATGGTTAGTTAACTAGCATCCTTCTTTATAGTAAATAAAGCATTTCTTTAAGCTTGCTCTGGCTTAAGGTTTTTTATAATATATAGCTTGTAAATACTATCGGTCTATAAACATTGCTATTTTGGTGTTTTAGTCTGTAGACCAGGCGATAAGGGCAGTTGAATTATTATTAGTAGTTGTTAGTAACTAACTTATAGAGGTTAGTGGTATATTTATTGCTAAGAGGCAATTTTGAAGATTACTAACAAATCCTTCAAAGGTTGGCATATTCCTGAATTTAGCATTATAGAAATTGTTATTGTTTTCTATTGCTTGCCATACTTAATAAAGAAGAATTATATCTTGCTTAAGAGGGTTATAAAGGCCATTAAATATCTTTATAAGTCGGTTAAGGAGGATTTCTAGGCATTCTAACTTATTCTTTATTAGATATTCTATAATAATATAGCGAAGGCATAAATTAGTAAATTGTGTTTTATAAAAGCTCTTATTCTTAGGTGTTTTAAAGTGATTCCTAATGTTCCGAGTTATCTTCTTAAATGGGATTGTCTTTGCTCTAAAGTATTTAAGGAAGTATATATAGGCTTTACCTTAAAGCATAATAGGGAAAGCTTTTAAGTAAAGTAAGGGGGAAACTCCTGCTTAAGAACATTTCTCTTTAAAATGTAGTAACTTCTTGTTAATAAAGTTGTATACTTCTCCAGAATATTATTCTTTTTTCTAGTAAAGTCTCTTAAGAGTATTAAGGGCTTTTTAATTGCTATTAGAAAGTGTTCCGGTTAGGGTTTATAGTTCTAGGGGAGGGTCTTTAGTTAAATAAAAATCTTTATTATTAGAGTCCTTATTATTAGAAAGTTTAAGTTATTAAATCTCTTCTCCTTTCCTAATTGCTTTTTCTAGTAAAGGTTTATATTCCGTGTTAGGGTTAATGTTTAAGACATTAATAAGATCTTTAAAGACGTTTGATCTCAATCCTCTGGCTGTTTTAACACCATTATTATTAAGGTAATTACAAAGGGTATACTTAAGATTGTTGTTAATTTTATTAAAAGTATCCTTAGTTTAATTTTTATAGTCCTGCTAGAAGTTAATAAGGAGATTATGCCCTTTTCCTTTGTTAAGAATATAGTAGTTAATTGTATATATAATACGGTCATTAATCTGTTGTTTAGTAGCTATATTAACATTAATATTGTTAACTAACTTAGTCTAATTTAAGGATAAAATTAAATAGTGCTTATAAAGTTTTTAGGGTAGGGTACTCTTTAAAAGTTCTCTTCTGTAAACATCCTTTTAGAGTTGTTCATTAAAATCATTTATTTTTCCTTAACTAGAAGACATCTTAGTGTTTTTAAGTTAAGCTTTGTGTTTAGTACTAATTAAAGCGGTTAGCGTTGGTTCTCTGTAAATAACAGTGAAGATCTGGTTTTAATTATAGACAAGTAACAGTTAATAATAAGGGAGAAGATCTATAAGAAATAAGTCTTCTTATAATTATAAACGATTTAACAGTTAACAATTAAAGAAATAATCCTTTGGTTAGCATAACGTTAGAATTTCTTATAGTTACGTAAGTAAAAGCATTCAGACGAGTCTCTTTTATATATAACCTAATAAATCTATAGTTATTAGCAACCACTAATTAGTGTTAGTAACGCTTAGGTTATAAGTATGCTGTAGTATAAATATAGGGGAGGGGGTTTAATAATTAATTTATTTATATATTTAAGAGCGGAAGAAGCAGGCTATAATGCAGATGTATAGTGTTATAGCCATGGTACAGCCCTAGGTCACATAACCTGTAATCCAGCTAATTAAGGTGCGTGCATTCTGCATGCAACCTATAATTCCTAGTTAATGTAGCGTATTCCTTCCATTATCCATACGAGCGATTCCGACAATAAATCTTATAAATAAAGGTTAAATATAATCTAGCTCTTTATTAGCTAGGGCTTTAGTCTTACTTATTAAAAAGGCAGGAGGGGGTTAGTAATTTTATATAAACTATTAGGTATTAAATAAAGTTATAGCCTAGGATAGGTATTCCCTTTTTTTAATTAAAAAGACCCTTTACTTTCTAGCTAGGGTAAGATACTTTACTAAGCTTAATATTTATATAGCCATTTATAAGCTATAGGTTACTAAAGGAAATAAGCAGTTAATAGTATTTTAAATATAATTTAAACTCTTTAAGTAGCTAGTTTACTTTTTTAGTTTAATAGAAATACTTACTATTTTTTAATAATATATTAATAATACCTTAGGGAATATATTAAGAGACTTTATAATAGCCTATTTAAATAATATCCTTATTTATACTAAAGGCTTTAAGAAAGACTATATAGTAAAAGTATAAAAGGTCCTATAATAATTAAAATATATAAGGCTATACTTAGATATTAATAAGTATATGTTTATAATTACAAAGGTAAAGTACCTAGAATTTATTATAAAAGCTAAAAAGGCTATCTATTTTAATTTAGAAAAGATTATAGCTATTTAAGATTAAGAGTCCCTTTAAATAATTTATAAGGTATAAAGCTTCTAAAGCTTTATAAATTTTTATTAGGAGTTTATTAATAACTTTTTAAACCTTATAAGCTCTTTAACTAAACTTACTAAGAAGGCTATTAGGTTTTACTAGTTCCTAAAATATAAAAAGGTATTTTAAGTGCTTAAAGCTGCCTTTATTTTATCCCTAATCTTAGTATAATAAAATCCTAACTTAGAAATATAAGTAAAGGCTAACTTTTCTAATAAGGCTATAGGTAAATGCCTTTTTTAATATAATTTAAAGGGAATATAAAGGCTAGTAGCATACTACTTAGTATAGCTAATAGCTATATAGTAGAATTATATAATTTATAATAAAAAGCTCTTTAGTATTATTTCCTACTTAAAGGTATAATTAGCTAAGCTAAGGAGCATAGCCTAGCTATTTATAATTCTTATAAATTATAAAAACCTAGAGTATTTTATAGCTTTTTAAAAGATATTTAAAAGATAAGTAAAATAAGCAGAAATATTATTCCTTTTTAACTATTACTTATACTATTACCTAGGTATATAAGTAGGTTAGCTAAATTCTTTATTTTAATAAGACTAAGATTAGAGAAAAGGAAAATAGCTAGTAGGTTATATGTTTTGCCTAATTTAAAGGATATTAAAGGTAGTTTAAGAGTTAAGAGCTAATACTATAAACCTAATTAGGGTATAAATAATAGGCAAACTAAAGAAAGGTAATAACTAGAATAAGAATAACCTAGATAATCTAGATATAATAATAGGTTTTAGTTTAAAGGTTTTAAGTCCTTTCTTACTAGGCTTTAATTTATTTTAAAATAAATAGCTTTAAGATTTATAGGACTAAGGGGTTACTAAGGATAGTTTATATTAAATTTAACTAAGAGTAGTACTAATAGTAAAGTAAAAGTTTCTTATATTTATAAAAACCTAGTTATAAATAGCAAACTATACTTTAAATATATAAAGAGTGCTATAATTTTAGGAATAGCTTTAGGTACCTTATTATAAGCCTCTTATTACCTTACTTATATAGCAGGTTTATAACTTACTTATATTAAGCTATCTAGGGTAAAATACTACTTTTTAAGCGCTATATAGGAATTACTACTAGGATAGGATATTAAAGAATATAGCATAATATATATAAAACTACTATTGCTGTAATAGGTATAAGAGCTAATAACTTTATTAGGGTTTATTAAAGCCTATACTAGCTACAGACTATTATTAGTTATAAATCTTAGTAGATTTTATAATAGAACTTTTAGTATATAATAAGGCATTACTATGCTTCTTAATAGTTATTATAAACTATCTCTTAAAGTATCTATAACTAGAGGCAATAATAAGTATAGTAGCTAAAGCATGTATAAAATAGTTTAAATATTACTAATAGCATTTTTATAAATTTCTCTGTTAGATTATTTCTAACTACGGTTTAGATTAGCTTAGTTAGTTCTAGATTATATTTTATAAGCAGGTAGGTATTAAGTAACTATTATTTATATCTTATTATCCTTAGACAAATAGTAGTATAAAATAGGTAAACTAAGAGGTATAAGTAGTTCTATAAGTAATTATTACCTTCTTATAATATAACTAAGCTAACTATTTACTAGCTTATTAAATAGCGCTTAATAACTAAATTTTTATAGTAACTAGTATAAGTATAAACTAGGCGCTAAAGGGCTTTAATATTAAATTAGTTTAGTGTATACTAAATAAGACCAGAAGCATAACCTTACTTAAAAGAAAAGCTATATTATTTCTAAAATATATCTAGGAGGGAATAGTAATAGTATAAGCTATAATTAATTTTATATAATAATATTAGCAGAATATAGCAAACGTTTCCTAGTATCTAGTAGAATATTACTAGATAGGGAATTTTATATAGTTAAATCTTTATTATATAAAGATAAGACAATCTTGAATTTAACTATAAGGTCCTTGTTAATATCATGTAAATTAACGAGAAGCCGGTCCTATACGTTATAGATTCGGTAATATTATTTTAAGCTGCCCGCTTTCTTATACCCTAATAACAGAAAGCTTAAGATATCTGGAATGCCCTTAAAGAGTGCTAGATTAACACATATCTTAGACCCCCAGACTAGATAGTTTACAATGCCAGAAGAAACTTCACTTCTAGCGAATTTAGGTATTTAGCTTGACTATTATTAATTAATATTAACAAAGTTCCCGTTAAGGCTTACAATAGCATTGGAAAACTTAAGCGATATCATGCCCCTCTTTACAAAGCATATAATATTATTAAGACTAAAGCTAATAATCTTCTCTTAAAAGAGTAGATACTTTAAATAGCTATTAAAGCAGTTAATAACTCTGCCGGTCTAAATAGTCTTATTCCCACCCTCTTAGTCTTTAGAACCTATCTAAGAATAACAAATAATTCCCCCCCGAGCTTTACAGTTGCCTAAAGAGCTAAGATACTTCGAAAAGTAACAGATAAAGCAAGACATAGTCTTGTAAGGCGCTAAGTCCATAATACTCTTAATACCCGCAATGGCCTAATAACCCTACCTATATACACTCTTCCTTTAAATTCTAATATACAAGTTTATTATAAAAAAGGTAGATAGACTGGCCCTTATAAGCTTCTCTTAATAGAAGGAGAGACTTATATTATTAAGATGCCTTATAGCCTTATAAAGTTTCAGTTTATAGTTATTAAACTATATATAACCTTACCAGAGGTAGAATCTTCTTATAAAGAAGACCTGGTTTATAAGGAAGACCCGGTTTAAGATAACGAAAATCACAAAAACCCCCCTAATAACCTAATAACTCTACTATAAAGAGGACGTGGAAGACCCTGGAAACACCCTTAAGCAGAGGCTTTTCTTACTAAGAAAGAAAAGGCCGATTTTTAACTTATACTTGACCTCTGTGTGCAAGGAAAAATCAATATACCCAGAGAACCTTTCAAACTCTCTAATAAAGTAAAGATTAATGCTTTACTAGCAAGGAATATGTTTGAATTTATAAAATTCAACCTGTAAAGGCATAGAGGTAAAAGACTCTTTAGCTTATAAATAGTAAGAGAAGTTAAAGGCAAGGTAACTAACTCCCTATATAAAAAGTCATAATATGTTATCTAAGGCCATAGCAACCGTGGGAAAGAGGTTATTCTCACGTAGTCCCTAATAATTTAGAGAGCTAGTTAAAGGCTTATTATTGCCCTTGCTCTCTTATTAAAAAAGGAAGGCATTACGGTTTAGCTAAGGGATATTACCTAAGCATATGTGCAGTTACAGACGAAGCTTAATTGCATAATTCTTATAAAGCTTCTAGCATAAATTGCATACCTTTACCTGCTAGATGTTATTATAGTTATAATTAAGCTGCTATACGGAATAGCAAAGGCTGGCATACATTAGTAGTTGACGTATTTTAATTATTATTGTCAGAGACTACAGATAATAACCTCTATATATGACCCTTATCTTCTTATTTCTTCTAGTAAAAGCTTGTGTTTTGGAATTATTAGAATGCAGACTAATAATACCTTAGGACTTAGCAATGCTAAGTTTTTTAATTATAAAGAGGTTAAGTTAAAAAACGCCGAATTTCTTATAAAGCTAAAAGAGAGATTAACAATTTCAACACCATTAATGTTTAACAGTTGCATTTTAAGCAAAGTTAATAATAACACCTTCTTTTTATAATAAAAGGCACAAGGAAGGAAGCTATTATAAGTTAATAACCTAACCGACCGAGCAAAATATATTAAACAGCAAGCATAAGGAGCGTATATTGCTCTGATATGTTAACCTGAAGCATTTTACAATCTTTCTATTACTGCCTAAGTTTAATATTTAGGATCTAATGATATTTTAAGGCTTAATAAAAGACTTTAATGGCAAATTAACAATCAAGACCGTGGACTTTAATATATATCTCTCTTGCTAGAAAACGCTGCTCTTTATGTCTTTATTAATGGTTCTTTTGTAAATAATAAAGACCTTAGCTCTTAACTAAGCTATATAATTATTCTAGGTAATGAAAGGAAGGATAACAATACCTCTAAATTTACCCTTAGAGGAAATATCGTGACATATAGCTTAATAAAATCTAAAAGAGTTACAAGAAGTGCATTAGCTTCCGAGCTATATAGGATGGTTTAAGGTATTAACATTGCTTATGTAATAAGCACTACTCTAAATATTATTACTAACCGATTAAAGAAGCCGAAAATTCTGATAATAATATACACCAACTCTTTCTTACTGTACGAATGCATTGTTAAGCTAGGGATAATAAAGAAAAAGAGGCTAATAATTAATATTATAGCTTTATGGTAGTTATATAAGAGGAGGGAAGTAGCTAAGATATACTAGATTAATAGCAATGATAATCCTGCGAATGTAATAACAAAAGCTTTACTGAATAAAGCTCTTAAGACCTTTATAATAAAGAATAAAGCCTGAATCTGTGTAGAAGGATAGGTTAAAAGACCTGTTGCGAGAATTGCTGCAAGAGCCGCTGCCAGAGGCGCTAAAGAATGAAAAAGTCCTAATTCCTCACCAAATCCAATAACAAATTAAGCGCCTAATAAAGAGCTTAAATTTGATGAATTTGAACGCGATTATAAGCGCCTAATTTAGTAGGATTAAACGCGGGAATTACGCCCTTTGGCCCCCCCCCCCCCTATAACACTCTTTGCCTCCACAACCATTCAGCCTGGACCAACAAAAGTCATTTATTTAAAGGATGTTTTTCGCTTTATTACTTGTTTATTAATATCTAATTATTAGGGCGTTTTATGTATTTTTCAGAGCAATTCCTCTTTTTCTTTAATAAAGAGAGAATTTACAAGTGTTAGAATCGCTTATATAGATAATAGAAGGGATATACAGTATTAACTAGGAATTATAGGTTGCATATAGAATGCACGCACCCTGATTAGCTGGATTACAGGTCATGTAACCTAAGGGCTGTAACGTGGCCATAACACTATACCTCCGCATTATAGCCTGCTTCTTCCCCTCTTTTAAAGACATAGATGAATTGATTATTAAACCCCCCCCCTACATTTGTGCTGCAGCATACTTGTAACCTAAGCGTTACTAACAGTTATAATATAATCTAGTGAAAAACTATATTATATTATACTAAACTTTAAATATTATAAATATAGAAATACTAAAAATAGTAATATTATAAAATTATTATATAGTATTTTTTTAAGAGTTTTATAGACTAATTAAAATTATAACTTATATAACAGGTAATTATTTTAATATTATAATTAATAGTAATGTGATGGATTTGAGCTGGAAGCTCGGATCTATATGGTCAGAAGCTCGGATCCGTACGGGCAGAAGGACAGTTGCCTTATATTATACGGGCAGAAGGATGGTTGCCTTATATAAGCTATATATAAGTAATTTAGGCCTTAAGTAAATATAAGGCAGATATAAAAGTATATATATAAGGTTATAGAAATTAAGCAGACCTTTTTTCTTTTTTTTTTCCTTATAAATATTATTCTTATTGAAGTTACTAGTTTTATAGTTACTTATTAGGCTAAATTATAATATATAATATATATTTCTTTTAACCCTAAAAACATTTATAGTACTTATATAAGGGTTATATAAAATAAAAATAAATATACTAATATAATATTACTTAAAAAGTAAACCTATAGTAATTAATATTATATAAAAACTATATAACTTATAATAAATTATATAGGCTTAAAATATAACTAATAAGAAGATAGCTAATAAAATTATGAAGCTAACTAAACGGCTAGTATTAATAACTATCTTAGTTATATCTTTAAATATAAGTATAAGTATAATAAATATAAGTAAATAGTGTTACGGGATAATCCGCGATGTCGGATCCCCACCTATATAGGACGGATTTGTTATGCAGCTAGTAAGACTTAGAGAAATAATAACAACCTTATAAAATGCACTTAACTATATAACTTAATAATAGTATATATAGGTGCGTTTAATAACCATTATATAACTTATATTAATAACAGCTTTATAGTTACTTCTAACTAACTATATAATAATCTTATTATATAATAACTAGTAGTAATTACTTATGTCCTTTATATAAGGTTTTAACTAAAAATTAAGGACTTACTGCTTTTAGTTAGTAAGATATACTAAGTTAAATTACTAAATTACTAGGTTTTAACTAGTAAGGCTATAATAGTTAAAGAGTTAGAGTTATTATTATTAATAAGTAAGGTAGTGTGCTAAAACGTTAGATTTACTACTTATAATAAGGCTATAAGCTAAGAGGTAAGAAGGATTTAATAGAACTTATATTTAAATTAATAAGCTAGTTTTAGAAATTAAATAACTACTAACTATATACTATAATTATTACTAAGGGAGAGCTTTACTATATTTATAATCTTTATAAATACCTTAAGCAGAATCCTAACCCTCTTAGTTCTAAAGGAAGACTAGTAACTACTAGTAATAAGGTTAAGGATTTTTCCTACTTAGAAAGTTATAAATTTTATAAAGAAAAGATTTACTAAACCTTAAAACTACTATAACTAGTTAACCCAGTCCCTATATATTACTTATACTTTAGGGAAGAGCTGATTTTAGCATAATAAATACTAGAAAAGGCTAAGAAGAAAGGGCTTTTTAAACTATTAATAACTAAACCTAAGATAATATTATTAAGAATTAAAACCACCCTACCTAGGACTATACCTCTTACAGAACCAGAGACTTTAATTACTATAATATCTTATAAAAAGCCAGAAACCTTGCTTATTATTATATTTATTAAGAAACCAGAGGCCTTTTAACTTATAAAACTATTAAGCATTAGGGGCACCCTTTTAACTATAGTTTCTAGTCCTAATCTAGATAATAACCCTAAGGAGACCTTAGGAGGCAATAAAATACAAAAAACAGCTTTATTTAGTAGGAAATAATAAAAACAACTAGCTATTATTATATAACTTACATTACTACTAAAGCAAAATCTAGTACTAAGTAAAAAATCCTTAGAAAGTAATAAGTTAGTCTACTATAAGTCTTTTACCTACCTAGACTTTTAGGATAATAGAGATAATAAAGAGATAAAGAACCTTACTATATTAAAATAAGCAGGAGTATTTACTATACTTAAAGATTTAACTAATTTAAATAAGATAATAAATAAGACTATATAAGGAGTAAAAGGTCCTCTAATAATAAAAAATCCTATTATACCTAAAAAAAAGGAGGAGTAATTAGCTAGAAGGTTATAATCTCCTAAGGACCTATAACCCCCTAAAACTAGTAAGGGAAGATAAGTACTTTAGGAATTAATAGATACTAAGGAACTATTTAATATTATAATAGGGTATAAGCTAAAACCTAAAACTAAGAATATTATTAGTAAAACCTTAGCTTATAAAATCGTATAAAGTATTAAGAAAGCAGCTAAAATATAAAAAGAAGTATATAAAGTAATAAAAATAATATAAAAGTTATAAAGATAAATTAAAGAAAACCTTGCTTACTCTATAAAAACTAACTTCTAATAACAGATAATAGAAACCTAAGATAATATCTTAAACATACTAATTAGCCTTATATTATAAATAAAGAAGTTAAATAAAATTCTAATAGTCTTTATAAATAGGATATAAGTAGGTTGCCAGGACTAGTAGTTAAATATAGTGCTAATTATATAGGAATTATTTAAGCTAATAATAATAAAAGATAATATAACTTAGTAATTAAACCTATAGCAGACTAAACCTATTCTACTAAAGTAAATTAGCTAGAACTCTAGTTAGTAAAGGAGTAAAATAATAGGTATAATACCTAAGCTAATAAGGTCTTAAGACTATTTAATTAAAATAAACAACTTAAGAAAAGTAATAGGATTTATATAAAAACACACTAGTACTAGCAAATTACACTAACTAGAAGTAATAAACCTCTTACTATATAATTAGGATTTACCTAAATTATAATAAAAGTTTAGATATATAAGTTATTATAATAACACTAGGACCTCTTTTAACTTACTTTATATAGTTTTAAACTAAGCTTAATAGTTTCCCCCTATAAAGAGATATAAGTCTTTATAATAAGCAGGATTTCTATAATATTAACTAACTACTAAATAAGAAGGCACTTTACTAAATCCTTAGGTAATAACATTAGCACTCTAATAAGGTTTTCTTTCTAAGAATATATAAACCTTTAGTCTATTAAACGCTAAATAAGGAGGCACTTTACTAAATCCTTAAGTAATAATATTAGCATCTTAATAAGGTTTTTTATTAAGGGATGTGTAAAACTATGCTTTATTAATAATAAAATACTAGTAATAAGAATAAGACTATATTAAGTATAAAGGTTATAAATAAAGGGAGATATACTATACTAGTGCTTAATAATACTAATACTCTTAAATACTACTATATCTACCTATATAATAAGGTAATAAACCTATAGGAGAACCTTCTAAAAACGGTAATATAGGGTAATATATAAATCTACCCCTAATGTTTTTATAATAAGAAAGTGGATATAGCTATAGAGCAGATGGTTATAGTAATAGAGCGGGTAGTTATAGAGATAGTTACTGCTATACTAAAGAGCCTTATAATAACTAGCTAAGCTAAATACTAGGATACTAGAAATATAATACCTTCTAACTAGGATATAATCTAAAATAAGACCTAGAGCTTAAAAGGGTACTTAAAGAAAAAGGGTTAGTAAGTTTAACCTAAAAGATCTAGGATATTAGACTTTTAAACTTAAAACTAGATATAGTAAATATAAGTAATAAGTTTATTTCTTATAAAGGAAAAACTATTATCTTTTTAAATCCTAAGCTTTAGATTTAAATATTAAAAGAATATCTATTTAGAGTACTATTAAATTAAAAGGAGTTATCACTTTATAATATCTAGTAACTATTTTAAGGAAAAGTAATAACCTAGTATTAATAATACTTAGATAAATCTAGAAAAAAACGGATTTTTACTAGTATTAATAGTATTATTAAGGTAGTATAAAAAGAATTCTATATAAGAATAAAAAATATAGTAATAAAGCTTAAGTAGGCTAAGTATACTTAAGAAGATATTATAAATAGCGTTTTTATTTAGGACTTTATAGCTTAAATCTTTTAGTATATTAAAGTAAATAAAGAGATAATAGATTTATAGCTTTTAGTATACTTTAAAATAAAATTATATCCTAAGCTAAAAAAGCTATACCTAGATCTAATTAAGAGTATAAAGCATAATAAATACCTTAATATAATAGATAGAAAACGCTATAATTTATATTAAGAAATAAAGAAATAATAGAAGTCTTATTACTAGGAAAAGAATAAAGAAATAGTAAAAGTCTACCTTTATAATAATAAATCCTTAGACTTAAATAAATCTAAGGGTAAAAGAGTAAAGGCCTACTAGAATTACTATTATAAGAACTATAACTAAAGGAGAGAAAACTATTTCTAATAAAATAACTTTTAATAATAATATTCCTACTATATATATATTAAAAAGAGATTA
The DNA here is from genome assembly GCA_000222935.2 of Aciculosporium take MAFF-241224. Classification (NCBI taxonomy): domain Eukaryota; kingdom Fungi; phylum Ascomycota; class Sordariomycetes; order Hypocreales; family Clavicipitaceae; genus Aciculosporium; species Aciculosporium take. The sequence goes on along the minus strand of AFQZ01000168.1, from coordinate 38,399 downwards.
AGTAGCCTAAGGGATTATAATTAAAGAGACTAAAAAAGGCTGCTAGTCCTATACTAAAAATAGGTTTATTAGAATAAACTATAATAGGACTAGAATTAACCTTAAAGGTTCTAGTAATATAATAATAATAGACTATACTAACTAGAAGTTAAAAAAAAGAACCCTATAAAGAAGGAAGCAGACTTTTAGACTAAGGAAGGCAGGGCCTATAGCTAAGAAGATAAATCTGAAGAAGATAATAAAAAAAAGAAAAATTCTTAGAAAAAAAATATTAAAAACGGAATTAATTTAAAAAGTAATAAAACCCTTACTAAGGGAATTAATTCTACTTAAGATAATTTAAGTAGTAAGCGTGTCTAAACCAGGAACCTTATAAAGTTATAGTTCTAAATAATAATTCTAATACTAAAGAGTAGGAGTAGTATTTAACAGACTCTAAATACTATTTAGCTAGAAAAGGAAGTTTATTAGAGAATAATAAATATAATAAGTCTAACTTTATAAATATATACTTTATTATAAAAAGTAATAAAGTATACCTAGCATTTAACTATAACTTTAAAGGAGAGGAGGTTAAATTTAATTTTATTAATGCTTTTTATATAGTAAAGAAGGGAGACTTAGACTAGGAAAATCCTATTTCTTTATCTATAAAGACTAGTAAAATAAAGGATTTTAATAAAAGAAGGCAGGAACAGCCTAAGAAAAAGAAGGAAATTATTAAAGCTTTTATAACTAAAGTTAATATTATATAAGACATAGTAACTTAGAGTTTAAATAAGCTAATTTTAATAAAAGACTTATAAGAAGACTAAGTAATTAAGGTAGTATCTAGACTATAAGAGATTAATATTAAGAGAAGAAAGCAAATAAATACCTTTTTTAAAATGCTAATTTAATTTTATAATAAGGGACCTAGCTATATAATCTATATAGACACCAGAACATTATTAATTCTAGCTGATAAATAATAGCTCTAGTAATATAAAATAAATATAAAGTAGGAGAAGTAAGACCTAAAACTAGTAATAGGAGTAGCTTTAGCCTTTATTATTATAAAAAGGGCTACTTTTAACTTTTATATTTTAGGAATTATAAGAGGAAAAAACATCTAAGGTTACTTTATAGTAACTATAAATATTATACTAAATCTAGGACTAAAATTATTAATTAGTATAAGCTTTCTCTATAGCTTTAAAGTAAAAATTAATTTTGTTAATTTAAGGTTAGTTTTTAGGTTAGTATATAATATAATAGTACTAGAATAGATGTTTTAAGATGCTTGCTATATACTAGCTTAATAGGTAATAATAGTATATAATATTAAAATTCTACTAAACTTAATATATTAAATACTAGTAATATAAAAGGATCTCCCTAGTAAAGAGAAGACTAGTATTTATTATATTATATTATTTAATTCTGTTTTCCTAAATGACATTCTTAACCAGGGAGATAAGAAAAGAATACTAGCAGTAAACAACTCTAATAAGGCTATATAGATTAAGTAAAATAGCAAGGTAGGTTAACTTAAGGCAGCTATAAGCCTTAATTCGAATTTTACTATTCTAAATATCTACTAGTATATAGTATTTTTTAGTAAAGATATTAAGATAGAAAAGACAGAAAAGAGTCTAGAAAAATTTAATAATAACCTAAATTCTAAAGTTATTAATAAAGTTATTCTATTATATAAAGTATCTTACCTAAAGGATATATCTTTTATTAAAAATAAGTTTAGAGTGTAAATTACTAATATTAATCTAAAAGCGGCTACTAAGTTATAGGATCTAACTAATAAGTATAATATTTATTATAATAAAGGAGTAGTACTAATGCTAAAAGAAGATAAGATAAGAGTTAACTTTATTAATAGCTAGTAGAACTAGGTTAAGCTAGTAAGAAAGTACCCTCTTAGGTATAAAAACTAGGAGAAATTTACTAAAGTTTATAATATTATATACCTAGTAAGTAGGATATTTTAGTTAATAAAGCTAGTACCTATGGCCTGCCCTAGCTTTATTATTTAGAGAGATATAGAAAAGATAAAGAAAGGTAGAGTTATTATAAATGCTAGACCTCTTAACAATATTACTATACTATATGTATATCTATTACCAGACTAAGGTAATATTATATAGAATACTTATAATAAAGAGTAGAAATTGATTTTTAATATAACTAGCTTTTTTTATTAGCTCTTAGTATAAGAGAAACACTAGAATTATATGGTAATAATCTCTAAAAGAGGGCTAAAAGCATTATAAGTTATGTTAATAGGGTATAAAAATTCTCTAACTTTTGTATAACAATTTATGGATTGTATTTTCTAATTATATTAAAGTTTTATTTATATTTATATTAATAATATTATTATCTTTTCTAATACCCTTAAGGATTATCTTAAATACCTTAAAATAGTCTTAAAGGTCCTAAAGAAAAACAAGGTATATATTATAATAACTAAGTTTTTTATTAGATATTATTTAATCTAACTTCTTAGTTTTATAGTTAATACTAATAGAATTATTAATATAAATAATAGGATTAAGTCGTTCTAGTAAATAGAAATTCCTTATAACTTATTAACCTTAGAAACCTTTATTAGTATAGTAGGATTTTTAAGAGCAGAAATCCCTTAGTTTAACTTATAAATCTAACTACTATAAACCTAAAAGATAGCACTTATATATAAACTTTATAAATATAATAAGTTACTAGTAAGAGCTTTAAAGCAGGTATATAAGAAAAAGGCATAAGAAAAATCCTTTATTCCTATAAAAGATAAGAAAGTAGCCTTTAAAGCACTAAAAACCATGCTTTATAAGAAAATACTACTATAGTATTATAATTTAAAGTAACTATTATTCTTTAAGATTAATACTTATAAGAAAGGTTTTAGTTTATATACTTTTTAACTATATAAAAAGTAGGATAAAAAAAGTATACCTAGTAAGAATATTATAGCTATAAAACTTTATCTAATTCTTTTTCTTTCTTATTTAACCTTAATAGCTGAGAAGTAGTATAAATTAACTAAGGCAGAGATAGCTATAATTATATAGGTAATACAGAAACTGTAAAAAATAGCTTAATTTAACTGTTATTTAGTTAACATTCTAACTAACTATATATCTACTAAAAGAATTATTAAATATACCTCTTTAGCTATAATAAACCTTAATAAGGCTAACCTAGAATTAGCTAAGATAGTAAATTATCTGTTATAGTTTAAATTATAAGTAACCTATATACTAGGAGTCCTTAATATTATACTTAATACTTTATTATAACTCCTAGTAGATATTAGCTATTATAAGGCTATAAACTATAGTATATATAATAAATTAAACGCCTATATATACTTCTATTAAAACTATTAAGTAGTGGCTATAATAAATACCTTATTAAAAAAGGAAATATTAGCAGAGTATAAATTTAACCTATAATATTATTAGATAATTAAGAGCATTAAGGATTTCTGGCAGAAGCAGCTAAAGCAAGAATAAAACTAACTATAAATTCCACTCTATAGCTAGAACCTTATAAACAAGGGCTTACTTTATTATAAGAATAAAAAAAGGCTTAAATAACTATATATTTTAAGTAGCTATATTAAAACTATACTAAGAACTATATATAATAACTATTACTACTTTAAAATTAGCAGGATAATAAAAGGTTTATATAGCATTTATTTCCTAAAGATATCTAAGTAAATCTAGGAGTATATAGCATACTATATAACTTATTAGGAGAACTCTGTCTTAAGGGATAGAGTAATTAGAAAAATAAAACCTTTATAGTTAAAACTAATGCTATTTTACATGATTTCTCTGGATTTTATTACTAATATGCTAGAGGTAGACTTTATAAATACTATATAAGCTATAAAAAAATACTTAAAGTATAACTCCCTTTGCCTAGTAAACTATTTATTTAGTAAGAAAACCCTCTTAATTAAAGGAAATATAATGTATTTAGTATCTATATAGGCAGAACTGCTTTTTTAAGCTCTGTATATTATAAACTAAGAACTACTAAGGTAAATAGTTAGTAATAGGGACTCTAAATTCATTTTTAAGGTTTAGTAAGCAATATTTACTAAGCTAGGAGTTAAATTCCTAATAGTAACTACCTACTACCTACAGATAAATAGAGTAGCTAAATAAAAGAATTAAATAATAATAATAGCTATTTGCTATTATACTATAATAAATTTAATAGTACTATAGGTATTAATCCTTTTAGCTTTGCAGTATTATCTTAATAATATAGTAGCTATAGCTATTAACTAGTTGCTTAATAAGTTATTATATAGGCTTAAACTGCTAGACCTTATTAACCTTCTCCTAAAGTAAGTAATTTCTAACTTATAGCTAGGAGAAGAGAACTTAAAGGAACTTTATAAGCTTTATTAAAGAGAGGCTTAATTTATAATAACTACTACTACTACTCTATTTAAAATTAAATATAATTTCTAATATAATCCAGTGAATATTAATGTTAGAAATATAGTATACTTATGACTATATAAATAATACTAGCTTTTAGGAAAGCTAAAGAAGAAATAGTTATTATAAAGAGTAGGGCTATATAAGGTTCTTAAAAAGGTAAATCCTTTATTATACTAACTTAAATTTCTATTAACCTTAAAGGTATATCTAGTAGTATTAATTATATATATATAAAAACTATACTAAGGTGAGGATCTCTTTAATAAAAAGAAAACACCCCCTTTACTAATTAATTTAAAAGGGAGCAGTAAAGCTAATTACTAGAAGGTTAAGCAAATTATCTTATATAAGGTAAAAATCTACTATATTAAGGGATAAAGCCCTAAGGTAGCTTACCTTATAAAATAAAAAGAATATACTACTAATGTCACGGTTGGAGGTCTGCTAGTATATTGAAGGCTGTAGTTAAGCGTACTTAAAGCTAGATAGCTGTAGGTAGGGTTAGTAATGTAAAGGTTATATTTACTAGCCTTTTTATTTCTTTATAAAGCCTGTTCCCTTATATACCTATATATAGCTAGGATATGGCTTGCCCTAGTAGGTCTCTATACCCTTATACTTTTATCTTATAACTCTTCTAATAAAGCACCTTCTCTTATCTGTAATTGCCCTTAATTATTATAGGTAGTCCTAGGCCTTATTCTCTGCTCTCTTATAACTCCCTTACTATAACCTAGCAATTCCCTTTTCTTAAATATATAGCTCTTATGTTATTATTTGTTATGACTTTACTAAGTACATGTATTATACTAAGCTTACCCTGCTTTCTATCTTCTTAATAGTAAATCTAATCTTATAATAACCTTATAGTAAGGTCTTTACTAGGTTCTAGCTTATACTTATTCTTAATATTAACTCTTATAATATTACTAATGTCTCTTATAATATATCGTGTATGTGCTCTGCTACCTTACTGCTTATAATATTGCTAATATCTCTTATAATGTATTATATATATGCTCTGCTACCTTGCAGCTTTCTTAATGTTAACTCCTATAATATTACTAATGTCTCTTATAATATATTATATATATACTCTGCTACCTTACTACCATTCTCCTTTTATAATCCCTTATAATGTCTTATATATTAAAGTTTCTTTTTAGTACCTAGGAATTCTTTAATTTATTATAGCCTTTTTACTTTACTAAGTATTTACGCTACTTGCCTTAATACTTATATATTATAATATGCTTAACCTTATATAATTCCTAGTTATAAATAGATAGCTATAATATTACTATAGCCTTATTAGGATGTAGACCTTTATATAGCTTTAAACTTATAATATTAAATATATTATATAAGCGTATATTATTTAAAAGCTTAAAATAATAGGCTAGTTTATATGCACTTACTTTCTCTAGAACTTTAAAAGGTTTTAAATACTTTACTATAAGCTTTTTACTTAGTTACTAAAGGTTAATGTTCTTAGTTAATAAAAGTATATAATTACCTAGTAAAAAACTTATTAAGCCTCTTTTCTTATTATAATGCTTTATATACTATTCTTAAGTTATATAGAGTAGCTACTTAGTTGCCTTATATTATTATTATAATTCTTATACCCTTATATCTGCTTATATATTTATAATATTTATTGCCTTTATAATATAGTCTAGGCCCCTTAGCTAATAACCTTATAATAACTCTGCTAAAGAGTAGCTATAAGCTAAGTGCTTACTAGTATTATAAGCATATTAAGCTAAATATAAGTAGTCTTTTTAGTTTATTTACTCTTATACTCTAAATACTCTAAGATAATGCTTTAGAACTTAGTTAACCCTTTTTATCTATTTATTTATTTATAAGTAGAAAGCAGTACTAAGTAGTTGCTTAGTTACTAGTAAGTAGCAAAAGGTTCTTTAAAAACTACTAGTAAATATTATCCCTTTATCTAAGATAATCCCTTTTAGTATACTATAGTTCTTAAATATATATTTAAGGAAGATAATAATAAGGTTACTACTTATTATTCTTATAAATATAGCTATATATAGCGCGTATTTTAAGAATTAATTTATAATAATAAAAATTATATTATGCTCCTTTTTGCTAGCTTATTTTATTAAGGTAATGGCTAGTAATAAAGTCTATAGAAAGCTCTTAAAAAGGTCTGCTAGAGATTAATAGTATAGCTAACTTACTATAAGGTTAGTATAACCTAGGCTTATTAACTTAATAATTTAAGCATAAGCTTATATAGTTTTTTATATCTTTTTATAATCCTAGCTAGTAGTACTATTTAGCTACTTTATAGCTTATCTTACTTATACCCTAGTATCCCGCTATAAGGTTATTATAAGTAAGCATTAGAATTTCTATATATATCCCTACTAGTATATATACCCTTATATTAAAATATAGTAAGCTATTTTTATTAATTACTTAGTACTCTTTAATTATTATATTACTACTACTAAGTAGTACTATTTATGTTTTATATAATAAATCTTATTTCTATGCTTTCTAGATTGCTATTATAATAGGTTTACTTCAGAGCTCTTTAGTGTATTTAATAGCACTTTATCTTCTAATTATTATTAGTCTTACTACTAGATTACTATATACCTATATAAACTATGTTTATAAATATATAGCTAGGAAGGTCTTCTTACTATAAGCTTACTTTAAACTCTTAAATACTATATTATTAAATAGGGTTACTATTAATATACTACTTAAATATATAGCTCTTATACTGCTTAAATATATAGCTAGGAAAAAAATCTTTGGATTTTGAAAAACACCGCGGATATAACGCGGTATTACGCCTAAAACAGAAAAGAAGCACGGAATTAGATTCCTTATTATTAATTACCCCCCCTAGTAATAGCGTATTATATAAGGAAAGTAAGCGGCATAAGGGGCATAATAATTAATAAATTTTCACATGGATTTGTAACTAATAAAGGACAGGGCACTACCTAGGAAGAAATATAGCCTTAAGGAGAGAATTCTAGAGTAGTAATAGCATAAGAAAAACTAAAGAATAAAATAAAATTACTAAAGGAATTAATAATAAAAGTTATTTTAAAAGCAGAAATAATAAAAGTATAGGCTTCTATTAAAACTATTATATAAATTACTATAAATATAGAAGGGGAGATAGCCTAAATAAGAACTAGCATGGGAGGCCTATAGGCTTTAATTATAAAGGTGGTTAATAGTAAGGTAGAAACTACAGTTAAAAAGGCAGTTAAGGAGGCAATAAAGGCTATTCCTAGGACTAGATTAGCAGTTAAGGGGACTTAAGTAACTATTACAGCTTATAGAGTTATAAGGTAGAAGATAATAATCTCTCTAGCCTAAACAGAAGGTATAGCGATACTAGCCTGCTATTACTAGGAAGTAATAGTAAAAAGAAACACTATTAGTAAGGCAGTTAGGAACAGATTACTAGGGGAGATTATAAAGGCAGTAAACAGCGCTATTAGTATAAAGGAGGTAGTAGTAGCACGCTAACTACAGAGTAGAGACATAGTTATTATATTTACTAAAGCAGAGAGGAAATAAAAGGAAAACACGGCTTAGGTAAGAGTTGCCTTTAGACCTAAGGCGGAAGTAAATAGGAAGATGTTTAGTGTAATTATTAAGGGATTCCTAATACGATTAATAAACCATATTATAATTAAGAATATAAGGAAAAACATTAAAAAGGAAAATGGTTTAAACACGGTAAAGATAACAGTATAAAAGCTAAAGGGATTAGTAACAAGGGCACTACTAGTGGTTAGTGTTAAGGGCACTAAGGCAGCGAACTGCCTATGCCATAGGGGAATAATATACTAAGTAGAGATTTTTAATACTAAGCTATATAACAAGATAATCCACCTAAAGCAATATTATAACTGCTATAAGATTAGGTATATTGCTAGATACTATAAGGAGGAAGTAAGATGTGGTAGGTATGCTACTAAAAAACACCCTAAGGGAGAGAGAACTTGCCTGATGTTAATAGGCAAGGTATGGGAGAAATGCCCGAATTATACAGGGGTATACCTAGTATAGTCTCAGCTGTGCTTAGTAAGCAATAATAGATAGCAGCAGGCTAGGGAGGCTTATGCTATAAGGCCGCTGTTCTTCTGCGGCCATTAGCCAGAGGTTGCAATAGCTGCTACAGGTAAGGGTTATTATAGAGAAGAGACTAGGGGATTAATAAAGAGGTAGCTAAGAGAAAGGAGTATATAACTAAGGGACCTTTCTGTAAGATAAATCTATAAGCTATAATTAGGACAACAGAGACTGGCAGAGGAAGGTATAATACTAGCCTTTTTACAACTAATAAGAGGGCAAAACAATACCGGAGCCAGCCTAACTAGAGAGCTCTAAAGCATATAATAAAGTATATAATTAAGGTTATATACTGGAATATACGGAAGAAAAGCAATTTAGTATATCTAGTGTTAGGGCATGACGTTGGCCCTAAGGTAATAGCTATCTAGGAACCAGGAGGTTATAATAGTATACTACTAAATCTATCTTAAGGGCACTATATGTTAGTAATATATAGCGGAAGAATAGTAATTTATATATATTAAAAGGTTAAGACAGGACTTTGAACTATAGGGAGGGGGGAGGATTAGTATAGTGTTAAACTATATAGAGTAGAGGTATATAATATTTACTCCCTAGCTTATAAAAGGGAGTGGCAAACGCCTTTATAACACTTTGCTAATACCTAGGCAAAGGGCCGGAGTGTGTTTATAAGGGACTTTAACTAATACCACCCCTTATAGGACAGATTCAGCCGAACCTCTTAGGGGCATAATAAGATGTTAGAATTTATAATAAGGTAGTAACTCAGCCTAGCTACGCCGTTTAGGGAAGTAATAAGGAGAGAATATAGCAGTAGGGACAGCACTATTAACCATATGTGGACTACTCACAACGTTAGTATTAAATTCATTAGGCTAGTGGAAATCGCTAGATCTAACCATATACCTCAGCTTATTAGCATTAAGATAAGCAAGGAATTAAGCAATAGCCTAGGGTTAGTCTGGGGTTAAAGGACAGCGGATAAGAACCTTATTATAGCAGAGGCTTTAAACAGGCTTAGAAAGGAGGGGTTAGAGCTCCCGCTAAGCAACTAATAGGAAATTAATAACTATGTAAAATGGCTTACTTAGCAACTTATAGAGATAGCTAATATAGCAGCACCTAAACAACCTTAAGGGCGTAGTAAACTATAGCCTTAGTGGAATAAAAGGGTAAAGGATATAATAGCAAAGGCAAGATGTGCTAATAAGCAGTAGTAGCATTAACAGACGTAGGAATTATAGCAGGCCTTAAAAGAAGCTACAGGAAAACAGGATTATATAATCTTAAAGGAAAAGAGAAGTAGTTAGTATTAGGCAGTTAGTAAGTTATTTAGGTCTAAAGGGAGCCTCTAGACCCTAGAGCGCTAGGCCTAGCTATAAAGTAGACTTCCTCCTAAGATGCAACAGGTTCTACTACTAACTCAGCTAGGAGATAACAGCAGGGAGGAGACAGTAGAGGTTATATACAAGGGTAAGGCAAAGGTATTTACAGAGAGGTTCTTTCCTTTATCCGCAGCTAGGGCTCTAGGTCTAGAGATAAAGGCAAAGACAAAATACTATAGCAATAATCAGGTGGCTCCTGTGTTTATAAAGGAGGAAATTAAAGAAGTTATGAAAAATACAGTAAGTTAGAAAGCCCTAGGGCTAGACAAGCTGCTAATAGGTTTTCTTAAACTATGTAGAGCAGCCCTAATATTGTGTTTAACACGTCTAGCTAATATATGCTATAGTTTAGGACACTATCCGGCCACCTTCTAGCAAGCAAAGGTAGTAGTTCTATATAAACCTAGGAAGACCCCTAAGGAGTTAGGCAGACTAGGGGAATAGAGGCTAATATTACTATTAAACATAATAGGAAAAGTGATTAAGAGAGCTATTATAAGAAGGATTACTATTATAGCAAAGGAAGGCTATATACTACCGGACATGCAAATAGGCAACAGGGCTGGCAGATTAATAGAGGTAGCACTAAGCATACTAAAAGAGGTTGTAAGGATAGCATGGTATTACTAGGGGATAGCATTATTACTATAGCTGAATATTACTAGGGCATTTAATACTATTAGCTATAAACGATTAATCCACACTATAAAGAAGTTAGGACTGCTAGGGTAAATAGCCAAATAGGCACAGGGCTTTACGTCAGAAAGGAGAGCATAATTAGCGTTTAACAGACGTATTACTAAGGAAATCTAAGTTACTGCAGGGGTTCTATAAGGGTTACCAGCGTCTCCTATCCTTTTCCTGCTCTATATTATACTATTATATTAAAGACTAGCAGCAGCAGAATTAACGTTAACATTAGGGTTCTTAGATAATATAAACATTATAATATATAAAAAAACAGCAGAAAAGATAAAAGTATAACTAGAAAGAGCTTAGAGAATATGTAAGGAGTAGTTAAAGGAGTATAAGCTAAGATTTAACCTAGGGAAGAGCAAGCTAATACACTTTATAAGGAAGAGGCAGGCGATTACAACAACGATTTAACTTAGAAGAGCAATAATATAACCAACATAATTAGCGCAATTCCTAGGGGTTTAGATTCACTAGAAGCTTTATTAGTTAAACCATATAAAGAAGGTAAATACTAAATTATTACAGCAGAAGTTAGCACTCACAGCACTGGCTATATCTATATAGGGATGCTGACTAGAGTGTGCAAGATCCCTTTATATGCAGGTAATAAGAAGTATAATAGCCTATAGAGCTAGGATATACCACACCCGTAGCAAGCTAAAAGGGGTAGCACAGGGGGTAGTAAAGGCATTTATAAGGAAACAGAATAAATGCTTAAGGCGGGTTATAGGGGCATATAAGGCAACGCTAGTAATACTCTTAAAGATAAAAGCAGCAGTACTGCTAGTGGATTTATACCTTAATTATATTAAATAATAATTTTACTAAAGACTTAAGGATAGTAGCATAGGCAAGAAGATATAGCAGGCCTGTAATTTAATAGCATCGCAGCTATAATACTAAGAAAGGGGCCGCTGACGTAATCACTATAAGGCGTTTCCTAATGCCCCCCCCCCCCTCCCCTAGCAGCCTTATAGCTAAACAGGAATTAGAGAGGGAGTAGGAAAAACAGTAAATATAGCAGAGGTATAAGGCTTAGGTAAGAAGAGGACGGGCAAAAGTAATAGCAGTAAACAAGGAACCTAACTTTAAGAGTATAAAAAAGATAGTAAGGCTTTATAATAGCCTGCTAAAGCATAAATCTACAGCCTTAGTGCAGCTTTAAATGGAAAAAATAAGGCTAAATACCTTCCTTTATAATAAACAGGTGCCTAAGGTAATATTACTAATATGTTAATACTAGGGAGGAGATAAGGATATTTACTACCTTATCCTGTTATGCCTAGAACATAACCATCTAAGGCTAATCCTAGTAGTGCTAATAATAAGAGACCCGCGGGAACTTAAAGCAGCGCTTAATAATAAGAAGCTAGCACTAAATATTATAAAGTAAGTGCTCTTAACTAGGTAACTTTAGCAGTACAGGTTAGCGGAGGAGCTTTATAAGGCGTGGCAGATTTGCAACATTAAGGCTAAGAATAGGACTAGAGGTAATAGAAATAACAAAATAAAGAAGGAAGAGCCGGATTAAGAGGGGAGGTGCTTATAAGGGGTTTTTACTAATATACTAACCTTTTATATAAAGCACAACCACACTTCCGTTATTATCTGCAGTTCCGGGGGAACTGGCAGATATCTTATACTAATAGTTAAAAACAATAAAGACTTTATATTAGAGGCTTAGCAGGAGCTATATAGAAGAATATAGGTTTTCTTCCCTATCTTAGGGTTTTTCCTATATTAAGAAGTTAGTTGATGAACTAGTTAGTGGCTCTAGCTACCTAGCGTACATGAATAATAATAATATATAGCTAGGAAGGTTTTCTTACTATAAGCTTGCTTTAAACTCTTAAATACTATATTATTAAATAGGGTTACTATTAATATACTACTTAAATATATAGCTCTTATACTACTTAAATATATAGCTAAAGAGATCTTCTTACTATTAGCTTGCTTTAAACTCTTAAATACTATATTATTAAATAGAGTTACTATTAATATACTACTTAAATATATAGCTTTTATACTGCTTTCTCTTTATATCTCTTATAATAAGGCCTTTATACCTTAGAATATTATTATATATACTACCTTATTAGCACTACTATTACTTTGCTTTTTTTTTATAAACTTATTTAAGAATATTAATAGGTGTAATAACTATGCCTTTACTATAGCTACTTTTAAAAAGTAGTTTAGTCTTTAAGATAGTTTATTAGCTAGGTTTAACTTTTCTAGCCTATACTTAATTATAAAATTATATAAATAAAGTTTATTTAATACTATAACCTATTTACTGAAAAGCTTTAGTTTTATTACTAAGTATTTATAGTTTAAGTAATTAGTAACTACTTTTATTAAATACTATAAGTAAGCTAGGTAATGTTTTTATATATAAAAAGCTTTTTATATAGCTAGTAGCTTAGTATTAAGTATTATATAATAGAGTTTAAAACCTAATAACTTTTATAATATATATATAACTAGGTGCTAATTACCTAGCACTAATATTGCTAATACTATACTAATAGTAAATACTAAGGTATTTATTTTAACTTAAAGGGGGGCTATTAAATTAAAATAAATTAGGACTAGTACTTTTAAAAACTTTTATTTTAGCATTTTAAATATAGCTTATATATTATAAGGTAGTTTAAAGGTCCCTTTAAACCCTTTCTTTAAAAGATTTATTAATAGAATAGTAATTTTATTATATACCTTAATAAACTATTAGTAAAACCCTATAAACCTAAGAAAGATTTATATATTTAGTACACTACTAGGTAGTAGCTATTCTACTACTGCCTTAATGTATTTTGGTTTTATTTTAATACCCTTTAGTATAATAGTAAATCTAAGGAAGCTAACCCTTATTATTAAGAATTTGTATTTATTAAGGTTTATATATAGCTTTATAATGCATAATCTTTATAGGACTAGTTTAACATACCCCTTATATGCAGCTATATTACTACAATAAATTACGATATTATTTAAATAAATAATATATATTATATTTACTAGCTCTCCTAGTATAGCGTTAATATATTCTTAGAAGGTAGTAGGTGTGTTTACTAATCTAAAAGGCATAATAAGATATTTAAAGTAACTATATTAGCATTAGAAAGCTATCTTTTACTTATTGCCCTTATAGATATATAGCTAGTAGTAAGTATCTTTTAAGTCTAGCTTTATACAGATTATTACTCTTCTTAATCTATTAAATAATTCTGATATAAGGGGAAGAGGGGCCTTATCCTTCCTAGTAACCCTATTAAGGCCTCTATAATCTATATAAAGGCATAGTTAGCCTTCTTTTTTTAGTATAAATAATATTAGGGCTTTTTCTAGACTTATTAATCTTCTTATCTAGCCTTTCTTTTATATATCTACTAAGTACTTATAGAAAACTTATAGCTCTTTCTTTACTAGGTTATAAATTAGCCCCTATAGCGGCATTTCTCCTTCTATTAATTTTATTATATAAGTTTTCCTTTCTAGAGAGAGTAGCCTACTAGCTAATTTCTTTAAAAATATATTTACAAATTCTTTATATTCTAGTAAAAGTGTTTTTATAGTAACTTCTTTACTTATTTTATTTTTATTTAGCTCTTCTTAAGAAATAGATAGTTATACTATATATTAGCTAAGAATTAGCATTATACCTGCTGCTTTTTTTATATAGTAAATTTATTATAAGCTAGTAACTAGCTTTAGGTATTCTCTTATTATTAGGTATCTTTAGTAACCTAATGCTTATAATAGTACTTTTAGCTTATAGTCTACAGCCTAGTTTATTCCTAGGATTAGTCCCTCTTTAGTATTTGCTATATAATGGTAAAGTTAGTAGAATTTGCTATAACCTATACTATCCATTATTTATACTACTCTATTAATAATACCCTAGTGCTTTAGTTCTATTAGTAAGGCGCTTTTTAGCTTTACCTTATCTGCTTTTACCTTACTTTAGTTAGCTTTAAATAATAAGTTTAAATATATTATTAAGTTTATTACTCTTAGGTTAAATAATATATTTACTGCTATTTAGCTTCCTTCTTACTATAGTTTTATTTTTATCCTTATTTAAGAGTTATTAATTTTATTCTTAAAGTCCTTAATTTAGCCTAGGGATTTAACTATAATAATATATCCCTAAGTATATATTATAGTTATTAGTATTATATTTAGGTCTATAGCCTATACTACTTTTTTATAGTTACTATAGTATGAACTTATTATATGCTTATTTAATCTACATATCTTATAATTAAGTACTTTATAATAAGAAGTAATATAGCTATATTTTTTATATTTAAAATAGAAATAAGATTACTAGCCCTAGGTTATCTCTCTCTTACTGCTTATTCCCTGCTTATCCTTTAATAGTAATATTAACCTAGCTTATTTTCTATAGGAATAAAGTCTTTTATTATACTTCTTAGTAGCTACTTCTGCCTTATAACCTTATTTAATAAGATATGCTTAAGACCTAAGGAACTTTTAGCTAAGGACCTGCTTCCTTATTATATAATTTAAGCTATTAATAAATATATAAATCTGAATTTTCTTAGGGATATCTTTAAGTAACTCCCCCTTTATTTTTTCTTAAATCTTAATAAATACTATAAATAGCTAATTATCTTATTATTATAACTTTAGTAATAACTTTATTACTTTTAAGTAGTATATATTTTTATTTATTGCTTTATTCTTTAGCTATATAATAAAGTCCTTTTAGCTATAATTATTAAAGTTTATAATACTATTTATAGCTATATACCTATTTTATTATTACTTTACTTCCTTTACTAAGCAGCTGCTAGTATAGGTAACCTTAGTTAAATCGTTTATAAAGGTTGCTTTATTTATAATAAAAGCTATATTTAAGTTTATAAGAAAGGATTATAAGTTCTTATAGCTATTTCTCTTATAAACTAGGGATTTTAATTATGCTTTTATAAGGCTATATTATAGGTAAGTTACTATTAATTAGTTATTTAAAGTATTTATTTAAAAGAAAGCAGTTAAACTAGGCTTTTTTATTATAGTTACTAAGGGGTTTATTAAGTCCTGCTATATTTTCTTAAGTTATATATGCTTTTAAATAAGGTATAGCTTTTTTATAGCTTCCTTAAGTTTTTAATCTAATATTTTTTCTTTATTAGCCTATATATTAATATCTTAAGTCTAGGTATACTAGGGTTTAAGATAATAATGCTAATTACTTATAGTACTATTAAGGCAAGTTTATTTTATTTTTATAGGTTCTCCTGTTTTATTTTTTAATATAAGTATAGGGGTTTTTAGCTATAGTATAATATCTTATACTATAATAATACTAGAGCTGCTTTTGTTTTTATTAAGTTTATTTAATACTTATATAGTTACTATATTAATATAGCTACTTACTTATATATTTATTCTTTAAATTAATATCTTTACTAAGCTAATAGTTTACTATTCTTATAGGAAAAAGTAAATATTCTATTATAGTTAGAGGTTTACTAGTAAAGTAAAGGCTATAGTTAAGTATATTTAAAGCTAGGTAGCTATAGGTAGGGTTAGTAATATAAAGGTTATATTTACTAGCCTTTTTATCTCTTTATAAAGCCTATCCCCCTATATACCTATGCATAGCTAGGTCGTGGCTTGCCCTAGTAGGTCTCTGTACCCTTACGCTCTTGTCTCGTAACTCTCCTAACAACTAAAAATAACTAGTAAATTAATAAAAGTAAGATAAAGGTAAATATATTAGAATTAATAAATAAATATTTAAAGGAGTATTTAATTAACTAGAATAAGGAGTATAAAAAGAAGGGGCTTATAAGGCAGGAGTGCTAATAATACCTTACGGTTAGCAGGATCTAACATCCTATAGGACCCTATGTAATTACTATAGTTAGAAATATATAACCTTATTTTCCCTATAATACTACTTATAATCTTACTTTACTTTTTACTTAACTTCTTATCTATCCCTTCTAATATAATAAAATTCCCTGTTTTTCTTTATTTTTCCTATCTTTTATTTCTTAATTTTAATTATTATATACTTTAAGTCTTTCTTTTATTTTATTTTATTTTTTAAATTTTATTAGCCTCTCTTAAATAATTCTAATATATGTTATAAGCAATATAAAAAATAAGTTACACTTAAAGGATTTTAATTCTAATATCTTAGCTAAGTATTTACTAGCTTATAAAAAAAAGCAAATAATAGTAACTAAATTTATAAAGTAGTCCCCTAGGGGGAACCTAGTAAGAGTAGCTAAAGATATTATTTCTATTATATATAACTAAATAGCTAAGGCTTTATAAGAAAATAAGCAGAAAGAAAAGGCATATACTAACCTAATAAATGCTTATTAATACTATATAAAGACCATAGCCTAGGATAAGAATAAGAACTTTAATGTAAATATAAACTATAAGAATAATATTTTTAATATTAATATATATAAAGAGATATTTAGCCCTAGAGGACAGATAATAGTAAAGTGCCTTTAAAATATAAAAAAAAGCAAGATAATTACTAATACCCTTATAATAAAAGGGATTTTTACTAGTAGTTTAAGTTAAGATTCTCTTATAACTATATAGAAAATATAGGATAAATTAAAGGAACTAGACTTTAGTAAGCTAATTTACTGTTTTAGTTATATAAATAAATACTATTAGCACTAGGAAATAAAGTTATTTATAGGAGGTAATATAGAACTAAAGCCTTTTAAAATATAGCAATATTAGGCTAGAAATAGCATATAAAGCATAACAGATGTTATTTACACCTGCTCTAAAGATTTTATAGCCTAGGGGGTATAAATTAATAAAAACGGATTTTTTATTATAAAGATAGACCCTATATATATAATATAGATTAGAGTAGTATAACAGATTTTCTATATAGAGGACTTAATCCTAGTAGCTAATAAAGACAGGCAGAAAAGTACTAAATGCCTAGCTAATACCCTAGTTATCTGGAATATTAAATACTATATTAAGCAGGCTATAGTATGTTTTCTTAATAGTAAATAGGCAGATAACTAAGCTAAATCCAGAGAGTAGTAACTAGGATTACTATTAAAAGAGAAAGTGCTTATAGCTAGATACTATAATAAGTTAGAAGATATTAATAGCTTTATAGCTAGGGCCCTAGCTATTATAAGACAGGTTAATCTCTTAAGCATAGGTTTTTAATAGGTAATTATTAATGCTAGTAAAAAGTATAAAGCTATAACTACTTAATAGAATACTAATATACTAAGAAAGAAACTAGTAGACTAAAGGAATCTAATTTAAGGTTTAGCTAAATAATATAGGCTAATAAGTAAAGTAGTAGCTAAAAAGACTATTTTAAAAGAAATAAAGTTAAGATTAGCAGACTAAGCTACTAATATATAGATTAATAAACTTAAAGATAAAACTAATATAATTAAAAAGAATATTAAGGTTTATAAAAAGGCTTTTAATATAGTAAAAGCTAGTCTTAAGATCCTTAATAAGCATATTATAATAACTTTAGCTAGAATAGTAATACTAAAGAATAAGGCTAGGAATATAAAGGCTACTAAACCTACTCCTTAAATGCCTTTACTAGAATCTATAAATAAGAAAATAACTTTTCCTATAAAAAGTAAGAAGCTAACCAGCTTAGTTAAACTAAATTTACTAGCTAGTAAAAGAATAAGGTTAGCTATAAGAGTAATAAAGGTAACTATATTAAACATAAGCTTAACTAAGTTATTACTAAAAAAGGTAAAACAAAAGATACCTTCTAAAAATAAGCATAATATTAGTAGTACTATAAAAAGGCAGAAAACAACAGCAGAATCTATAACTAAAAATACAGAATTAGCTAAGACTTTAGACGAATAGTAGACTTTTATATAGTAGTATAAAGACTAATTTTACTAATATAATATGCTATTTAACACTAAAAGCAGTCTATGAAAATTTACTAGGCAGATTACTATTTAATTATAAACATATAGCTTAGATTAAAGGTTTAGCTGTATTATAAAGGGTATCTTAGTAGATGGATTAATTATAGGAAAAGTTATAACTAAAGGACTGTTGCTTTCCTTATAGTTACTGTGTTATATAGCTTAGACCTGGGAAAATTTCACCTTTAGTAAGGATGAGTTAGCATGGCTAGTAGCCGTCTTCTGTCTAAAAGTAATAATACCCTAATAATCTTTATAAAATAACCTTTAATATGCCTGGTTTAAATGTATAAAGGACCTTTATATATAAGGTTAGAAGCAGAGAATAACTTAAGATATCTAATACACCTTAAGAAAAGGCATAGGCTACCTTTCCTATATTTAAAAGGAAAGCCTCTATTCTTATAGCCTAACTCTTTTCCCTTTATATAGTTTTCCTTTATTAGTTTACTAGGTCTTTAGAGGTATAGCGTTTTTACTTTCAGCTTATTCTAGGTTTTTCTATCCTCTTACGCAAGTTATTACTACAGTCTAAAGTTAGTAGCATTATTATAATATAACTATAACACTATGGATGAGAGAATCACCTATAAAATAGCAACTTCTAGAATCATACAACCAGAGGTTGCTAGTAATAATAATAACTTTCTTAATAGTTCCCTAATGCCAGAAGAGGTAGCTATTAGAAATCTTGCATATTAGGTTATTACAATTAGGGACTCCATAGTTGTTACTCTTTAATAAGCCACTTATAGCTATAATAATATAAGTAGATAGAAACTTTCTGCAATTTATATTACTATTAATAAATTTTAGTATAAATTTATAAGGCTTATGCGGATAAGGACTTTAAGAAGTAAATATCTAAGGTATAACTAAGATGGATTTAACTGTAGTTAATAGGTTTATACTACCTAGATTAAATTTCCTTTTATTATAGTTTATTTTGCTTAGACTAAAATGTTCATTTATCTTTAAATTTTATAAGTAGTTATTATTAGGTTGTTTACTATTATTAATTAATGTTTCTAGCAGATTAGCTATAACTAGACTAATATAAGGAGGATACTTTATAGATTAAATTACTTTCTTTTTATAAATAAAAGTTTTCTTTATATATATTAATACTAGCTTAGATAGATCTAGAGGATAACTAGGATAGTTATCTTTAAGAAAGGGGCACTTATTATGGGATAATCCGTAATGTCGGATCCCTACCTATATAGGACGGATTTATTATACAGCTAGTAAGACTTAGAGAAATAATAATAACCTTATAAAATGCACTTAACTATATGACTTAATAACAGTATATATAGGTGCGTTTAATAACTATTATATAACTTACGTTAATAATAGCTTTACGGTTACTTCTAACCAACTACGTGACGATCCCACCACGTAACAAATAGCTTAAGATATTTTTTATAAAGGTAAAACTAAAGAAAAAACCTATTAATATAAGTAATTCTTATAAGAAAAATTAAATTAAATATCTAATATAAAAAAGCCTTTTAGCTTATAAACTTAAGGTAAATAGCGCCTTTATTAAAAATACTTAAAATAAATAGTATTTTATTTACTAATACTTATTATTATTCATGTACGCTAGGTAGCTAGAGCCACTAACTAGTTCATCAACTAACTTCCTAATATAGGAAAAACCCTAAGATAGGGGAGAAAACCTATATTCTTCTATATAGCTCCTGCTAAGCCTTTAATATAGAGTCTTTATTATTTCCAACTATTAGTATAAGATATCTGCCAGTTCCCCAGAACTACAGACAATAACAGAAGTGTAGTTGTGCTTTATATAAAAGGTTAGTATGTTAGTAAAAACCCCTTATAAGCACCTCCCCTCCTAGTCCGGCTCTTCCTCCTCTATCCTATTATTTCCATTGCCTCTAGTCCCTTTTTTAGCCTTATTATTACGTATCTGCTATGCCTTACTAAGCTCCTCTGCTAACCTATACTGCTAAAGTCGCCTAGTTAAAAGCACCCACTTTATAATATTTAGTGCTAGCTTCTTATTATTAAGCGCCGCCCTAAGTTCCCGTAGATCTCTTATTATAGGCACTGCTAGAATTAGTCTTAAATAGTTATATTCTAGGCATAATAGAATAAGGTAGTAAATATCCTTGTCTCCTCCCTAGTATTAGCATATTAGTAAAGTTACCTCAGGCACCTGTTTGTTATAAAGGAAGGCATTTAGCCCTATTTTTTCTGTTTAAAGCTAAACTAGGGCTGTAGATTCATACTTAAGCAGGCTATTATAAAGCTTTACTATCTTTTTTGTGCTCTTAAAGTTAGGTTTCTTATTTATTACTATTACTTTTGCCCGTCCTCTTCTTATCTAAGCCTTATGCCTCTACTAAATCCACCATTTTTCCCACTCCCTCTCTAATTCCTGTCTAGCTATAAGGCTGCCAGGGAGGGGGGGGGGGGCATTAAGAAATGCCTTATAGCAATTACGTCGGCAGCCTCTTCCTTAGCATTATAGCTATAATGCTATTAAATTACAGGCCTGCTGTATTTTCTTGCCTATACTACTATTCTTAAGTCTTTAGTAGAATTATTATTTAACGTAATTAAGGTACAGATCCACCAGCAGCACTGCTACTTCTGTCTTTAAGAGTATTACTAGCATTGCCTTATATGCCCCTATAACCCGCCTTAAGTATTTATTCTATTCCCTTATAAATGCCTTTACTACCCCCTATGCTACCCCTTCTAGCTTGCTATAGGTGTGGTATATCCCAGCTCTATAGGCTATTATGCTTCTTATTACCTGCATATAAAGGGATCTTGCACACTTTAGTTAGCATTCCTACGTAAATACAGCTAGTGCTGTAAGCGCTAATTTCTGCCATGATAATTTAGCATTTACCTTCTTTATGTAGGTTAACTAATAAAGCTTCTGGTGAATCTAAACCCCTAGGAATTACGCTAATTATATTAGTTATATTATTACTCTTCTAAGTTAGATCATCGTTATAATCGCCTGCCTCTTCCTTATAAAGTATATTAGCTTGCTCTTTTCTGGGTTAAACCTTAGCCTATACTCCTTTAACCACTCCTTACATATTCTCTAGGCTCTTTCTAGTCGTACTTTTGTCTTCTCTGCTGTTTTTCTATATATTATAATGTTTATATTATCCAAGAACCCTAATGTTAATATTAATTCTACTGCTGCTAGTCTATAATATAGTAGTATAATATAGAGCAGAAAGAGGATAGGAGACACTAGCGACCCTTGCAGAACCCCTGTAGTGACTTGGATTTCCTTAGTAATACGTCCGTTAAATGCTAATTATGCTCTCCTTTCTAATGTAAAGCCCTGTGCCTATTTAGCCATCTACCCTAGCAGTCCTAACTCCTTTATAGTGCGGATTAATTATTTATAGCTAATAGTATTAAATGCCCTAGTAATATCTAGCTATAGTAATAATACTATCCCCTAGTAATACTATGCCGTTCTTATAACCTTTTTTAGTATATTTAGTGCTATTTCTATTAATCTGCCAGCCCTATTGCCTATCTGTATGTCTAGTAGTATATAGCCTTCCTTTACTATAATAGTAATCCTCCTTATAATAGCTCCCTTAATTACTTTGCTTATTGTGTTTAACAGTAATATTAGCCTCTACCCCCCTGGTCTGCTTAACTCCTTAGGGGACTTCCTAGGTTTATATAGAACTATTACCTTTACTTGTCGGAAGGAGGCCGGATAATATCCTAAGCTATAGTAAGCATTTATAAGGCATGTTAAACATAATATTAGGGCTGCTCTACATAGCTTAAGGAAACCTATTAGCAGCTTGTCCGGTCCTAGGGCTTTCTAACTTGCTATATTCTTTATAACCTTTTTAATTTCCTCCTCTATAAACACAGGAACTGCCTAATTATTATTATAGTATCTTATCCCTTCCTCTGCCTCTAGACCTAGAGCCCTAGCTATGGATAGAGGGAAGAACCTCTCTGTAAATGCCCTTGCCTTACCCTTGTATATAACCTTTACTATCTCCTCCCTGCTGTTATTTCCTAGCTAGGTTAGTGGTAGGACCTGTTGCCTTTTAGGAGGAAGTCCACTCTATAGCCAGGCCTAATACTCTAGGGTCTAAAGACTCCCTTTAGACCTAGATAACTTACTAACTGCCTATTACTAGCTACTTCTCTTTTCCTTTAAGATAATATAATCCTGTTTTTTTGTAGCTTCTGTTAAGGCCTGCTATGCTTCCTACGTCCGTTGTTACTACTACCGCCTATTAGCATATCTTGCCTCTACTATTACATTCTTTACCCTTTTATTCTACTAAGGCTATGGTTTGCTGCGCCCTTAAGGTCGCTTAGGTGCTACTATATTAGCTATCTCCATAAGCTATTAGGTAAGCTACTATACATAGTTATTAATTTCTTATTAGTTATACAGCGGAAGCTCTAACCCCTTCTTTCTAAGCCTGTTTAAAGCCTTTGCTATAATAAGGTTCTTATCCGCTGTCCTCTAACCCCGGACCAACCCTAGGCTGTTGCTTAATTCCTTATTTATTCTAATGCTAATAAGCTGGGGTATATAGTTAGATCTGGCGATTTCCACTAGCCTAATAAATTTAATACTAATGTTATAGGTGGTCTACATATAGTTAATAGTGCTATCCCTGCTGCCATGTTCTCTCCTTATTACTTCCCTAAACGGCGTAGCTAGGCTAAGTTGCTACCTTATTATAAATTCTAACATCTTATTATGCCCTAGAGATATTTAGCTGAATCTGTCCTATAAGGGGTAATATTAGTTAAAGTCCCCTATGAACACACTCTAGCCCTTTGCCTAGGTATTAGCAAAGTATTGTAAAGGCATCTGCCACTCCCTTTTATAAGCCGGGGAATAGATGTTATATATCTTTACTTTATATAGCTTAATACTACACTAATCCTCCCCCCTCCCTATAATTTAAAGTCCTGTCTTAACCTTTTAGTATATATAAATTACTATTCTTCTGCTATATATTACTAATATATAGTATCCTTAAAATAAATTTAGCAGTATACTGTTATAGCCTCTTGGTTCCTAAATAGCTATTACCTTAAGGCTAATGTTATACCCTAATGCCAGATATACTAGATTGCTTTTCTTCTGTGTATTCCAGTATATAACCTTAATTATATACTCTATTATATGCTTTAGAGCACCCTGGTTGGGCTGGCTCTGGTATTGTTTGGCCCTTTAGTTAGCTGTAGAAAGGCTAGCATTATGCCTTTCTCTGCCGGTCTCTGTTGTTTTAATCTTAGCTTGTAGGTTTATCTTATAGAAGGGCCCCTTAATTATATACTCCTTTCTCTTAGCTGCCTCTCTGTTAGTCCCCTGGTTTTTTCTCCCTAATAACCCTTACTTATAGTAGCTGTTACAACCTTTGACTAATGGTTGCAGAAGAATAGCAGCCTTATAGCATAAGCCTCCCTGGCCTGCTGCTATCTCTTATTGCTTACTAAGCATAGTTAAGACCATACTAGATGTGCCCCTGTATAATTTAGGTATCTCTCCCGTACCTTACCTGTTAATATTAGGCAAGTTCTCTCTCCCTTAGGGTGTTTTCTGGCAGCATACCTGCTGTATCTTGCTTCCTCCTTATAGTATTTAGTAATATATCTAATCTTATAGTAGTTATAATATTGCTTTAGGTGGATTATCTTATTATATAGCTTAGTATTAAAAATCTCTGCTTAGTATACTATTCCCCTATAGTATAGTCGGTTTGCTGCCTTAGTGCCCTTAATACTAACTACTAATAGTGCCCTTATTGCTATTTCTCTTGGCTTTTATACCGTTATCTTTGCTATATTTAATCTATTTTCCTTTTTAATGTTCTTCCTTATATTCTTAATTGCAATATAGTTTATTAATTGTGTTAGGAATCCCTTAATAATTACACTAAACATCTTCTTATTTACTTCCGCCTTAGGTCTAAAGGCAACTCCTACCTAGGCTATGTTTTCCTTCTATTTCCTCCCTACTTCTATAAATATAATAACTATATCTTTA
Source organism: Aciculosporium take MAFF-241224 (assembly GCA_000222935.2). Classification (NCBI taxonomy): domain Eukaryota; kingdom Fungi; phylum Ascomycota; class Sordariomycetes; order Hypocreales; family Clavicipitaceae; genus Aciculosporium; species Aciculosporium take. The sequence goes on along the minus strand of AFQZ01000168.1, from coordinate 13,780 downwards.
CTTTATAATTAGCATGCTATTACTGCCTTCTCTATACTAATAACGCTGTTTACTGCCTTTATAATCTCTCCTAGCAATCTGTTCCTAACTGCCTTACTAATAGTGCTTCCCTTTACTAGTGCTTTCTAGTAATAGCAGGCTAGTATTGCTATACCCTCTGTTTAGGCTAAAGGTATCGTTATATTCTGCCCTATAACTCTATAAGCTATAATATTTGCCTAAGTCCCCTTAACTACTGATCTAGTCCTATAAATAGCCTTTATTACCTCTTTAACCACCTTCTTAACCGTGGTCTCTACTCTGCTGCTAACCGCTTTTATAATTAAGGCCTATAGGCCTCCTGTGTTAGTTCTTGCTTAGGCTATCTCCCCTCCTATATTTATAGTAATTTATATAAAAGTTTTAATAAAAGCCTATACTTTTATTATTTCTACCTTTAAAATAACTTTTATTATTAATTCCTTTAGTAATTTTATTTTATTCTTTAGTTTTTCTTATACTACTATTACTCTAGAATTCTCTTCTTAATATTATATTTCTTCCTAGGTAGTGCCTTATCCTTTATTAGTTACGGATTTACATGAAAATTTGTTAATTATTATACCCCTTATGCCGCTTACTCCCCTTATATAATACGCTATTACTAGGGGGGGTAATTAATAATAAGGAATCCGATTCTATGCTTCTTTTTTGTTTTAGGCGTAATACCGCGTCGTATCCGCGGTGTTCCGTATTTTGTTAGCTGCTTTACTAATACTTATTAAATTAGGTTTAAGCTTAGGTTATATTTTTCTTTAAAGTAGGAAAATTTATTAAGTACTTTTTAAAGAAGTTTTTAGTATATTTTAATACCTTATTTTTAAATTCTTATTAAGAAAAGTATATTATTATTAAACTAAATTAAGTTAAGTACTAACCTAAAGAAAAATTTAATAACTTTTTTATTTACTTTAAGTAAAAGCTAGTCTTAATAAGTAGATATTATTAAGTAGAATTTATTAAACTATTTAAACTATATATAGCTTTAAATAAAAAAATATAAAACTATTATATAAAATATAATATTTCTTATATAAACTACTTTTAAATAGTAAAGAGGTTATAAAGCATTACCCTTAATTTTAAATCTTATAAGATAAAAGAATGCTTAAAGGCTTAATACTATATAATAATTAGATTTTCTTTAATTATATTCTAGGATAAGGAAAGTAATATACAAATAATAGGCATAAATATTATATTTTTTTTAAGTAGTAAAAGATATATATTAAGTAGGTTTTAATAAAGAAGATATAATCTTAATATAATAATAAATAGTACTTATACTATAAAGTTACTAGATATTAATTAAAAGCATACTACCTTCTTCTTATATATCTTTTAAAGACTAATATATATATAGTTAATATAACTAGATTTTAGGTTAGGTTTAAAGTTAAAAATAACTTAAAAAGATAGCTCTTAAGCTTAAGGCTTAGTAAGGGGAAGGAAGATAATAGTTAGCTATTATAATTACTAATGGTTTCACAGGGTACGATATGCTGCAGCAATAACATGGGGGGGGGTAACAAAGGTCTGATTTCTATATAGTTATAATTATTTAAAGGGAAAAGAGGGGGACAATGCAAAAGTATACTATTATAGCTATAGTACTGCCCTAGGTTATATAACATAGTAATTTAGCTAATTAGAGCATGTATATTGTGCATATAACCTATAATTCCTAGTTACTATTATATATCCCTTTTATCCTTTAAATAAGCAATTCTAATACTTATAAACTCTCTCTTTATTAAAAAAGAAAAATTGCTTTAAAATACGTAAAAATCCGTAAAAATCAACAAATAAGCAAAAATTAATAACGCCGTAATACATAAGAAATATTACCCAAATAAATAACTCTTTTTAGTTTAAAGCACCCTTAAAGCCCCTTAAATTAATCGCGTTTAAATTTATTAAATTTAAACTCTTTATTATGCGCTTGATTTAATGCTAGATTTAGCAGCGAATTCATCCTAAGTAGCTTCAGCTTTAACGCTTAATACCAGTCTTTTTACCTAATCTTTTACTTAGATTTAAGCCTTATTCTTAGTTATAAAGGTCTTAAGGCTTTTATTTAGAGAGGCCTTTATTATTATATTAGTAAGATTATTATAGCCATTTATTTATCAAATTTCTATGATTTTCCTTTGCTTATATAACTGTTATAATGCCATAATATTAATTATAAGTCTCTTTTCCTTTATAGTACCTAATTTAATAATATACTTATATAATAAAAAAGAGTTAGTACATATTATAATTAGGATATTTAGCTTATTTAATTAATTAGTAATAATCCTTAAAGTTATACTTATTATGTAAGTAATATTAACTCCTTAAACCATTTTATATAGCTCTAATACTAAGGTACTTCTTATAACTCTTTTAAATTTTATAGAGCTATAGGTTATAATGTTTCCTATAAGCATAAATTCAGAGGCATTAACGTTCTTTTCCTTATTACTAAGAATAATTATATAGCTAAGCTATAAGCTAAGGTCTTTATTATTTGTAAAGGAGCCGTTAATAAAAATATAAAGAAAGGCATTTTCTAATAAGAGAGGCATGTAGTAAAGTCCACGATTTTAATTGTTAATTTACTATTTAAGCCTCTTATTAAGCTTTATTATATTATTAGGTTTTAGTTATTAACTTTAGGTAGTAATAAAAAGATTATAAAAGGCTTTAGGTTGGCAGATAAAAGCAATATATATATCTTAAGCCCTCTGCTTAATATATTAAGCTTAATTATCCTAGTTAACTTTTAATAGCTTCTTTCCTTATACCTTTTATTATAGGAAGAAGGTATTATTATTAGCTTTGCTTAAAATACAACCATTAAACATTAATAGTATTAATTTCTCTAGGTATTGTTTTAGCTTTATAAGAAATCCGGAATTTTTTAACTTAACTTCTTTATAATTAAAGAATTTAGTATTACTAAGGCCTAATGTGTTATTAGTCTGTATTCTAATAAGTCTAAAATAAGAGCTTTTCTTTAAAGAAATAAGAAGATATAGGTTATAAGTAGAAATTGTTGAAAATTACAGGGAATTTTCAGCATTCTAGTGGTTGAGATACAGGTATCTCCTGGGTGGTCGGACGGACCCACTTTTACAGCTAATAAGATTATTTTAGCAGCTGTAGGCAAAAACATTAACAACTGTTAACAGCTGGCATTAACCTTCTGCACCTTATTATAAGCTAATAACAGCTATAAAATGCATAAAAATGTAAAAATTTAAAGCATTTTTAATTGCCTTATAGCTGATAATAAGTGTATAAAAACGCGACTAGCAGGTTAGTAGCTAGCTAGCTGCAAAAGCTGTTAGAGGTTAAAATCTTAACCTTTAGAGGAAAATTCTGCTAATTTAGAATCCAGAAAAGCAGGAGGACGACTTGACTGCTTTCCTTTATAGGAAAGTAGGTTAACCTATAGGTTATACTAATTTGTAGATATCTTAATAACTAGAGGTCTTGGAAAAGTCTTAGGAATACTATTGGAATTAGGGAATTTAGGGCTTTCTTTTTATATAATAAAAATTTTTTAGGTGAAATTTAGAAAATTGGAAAAGTTAGATATAGGACACGTTAGCACCTAGTTTATTAGGCTATAAGTCTATTTTTTTGTTTTTATATATAAATAATTTTTATAGAAAAAGAAAAATAGCACATAAAGCCCAGCTGGCGGCCGTAGGGCTTAAAAAAGGTCAGTGGGTATATGAGGAAGCTATATACTTCCTTACTAGACCTAATAGCTGTTACTACTACTAGACACTAGAAATTCTATAAAATTCTATTAAAAATCTAGTATAACTTGCCCTATAGATCTAGTGTAAACTTCTAAGATACCTACTATTTTCAAAAGGTTATGAGCCCAGAAGTGATCTATAGAGGTTAAAATACCTGATTTTATAGAGGGCAAAATTACTGCTTTTTAATTAAGCAAAAAAACCACTACTTTTTGTAAATTCCTTCCAAATTCCTAAAAAATAGAAGGAGGTCTGCGTTTCTGACTATCTGAAAGCCCTATAAATAAATTTTATAGGCAACGTGACTTATTTCACAAAGGGCCACTACCCTGTAGTAAAAGACAGTCACTTTACAAGAGTTCGTTATAGAGGTCAATGAAGATTACCAGAGGGCTGTAAGCCAGCAAGCTAGCTATAATGCTAAACTTAAGAGAGTTATAAATAAGCAGAGTTCTAACATAATAACTCTGAATGATAATTTAAATAAATTATCTGAAGCTGTTAATAAATTAATAGCAGGCTAAGGTTAAGGCCAAGGTCAAGGCCAAGGTCAAGGCCAAGGTTAAGGCCAAGGTTAAGGTCAAGGTCAAGGTCATGCCCAAGGCTAAGGCTAAAGTTCGGATGCTGGAAAGAATGCTATAACCTCTTCCTTTAATAGTTCTATTACTAAAGAATTTAATAAGAAGGTTTATAGCTTTCCAGAGGATGCTAAGCTAAAGGATGCTAAAAATTTTAATTAATGGAAGCAGGCCCTAGGCATCCAATTTAAAGCTTTAGGAATTCCTGATTTTCTTAAGAATTCCGACCTAGCTTTAGCTCTCCTAGACTCTAATTAAGCTATAATTCTTATGGTTATAAGAGATAGCTGTACTAAAGGTCCCTAAGCTGCTATAGTTTAGCAAGAAAACCCCTTAGCTGCCTATAAATCCTTAGTCAGGCAGTATTTTTATAGTGCAGAGATATAAAGAGGGTTATTATGTAGCTAATTTTATGCCCTGAATTTCCAAAATTTTAAAGGGACGTTAGAGGCTTTTAATGCTGCTTTTAATAACTGTTTAGCTAGATTATCTATTTCTAGGGTGCAAATTACCTCTATAAATTAAGTTAATTAGTATTTACAGTCTTTAAAAGGGACTTTTCCTTAGTGGGCTGAAAGGTAGAGATACTTTATGAGAGTAAATAGAGCTCTAAGTTTTTTTAATAACAGTTTAAATCTCTAGTTCCTAATAGTAGATTTATTAGAAGAATAAAGGGATAAAAGCTCTATAGTCTTAAAAGCCTTAAATTATAAAGCATCAGGTTATAAAAATAAGAATTCTTAGGAATCTAAGGGTTCTAAACCTTCTAAAAATAAAGAAAAAGTAGAGTCTTTCCTTAAAAAGTCCTCTAATAAAGGGAATAAGGCAAGACTTAAGAAAGGTTACTAAAAAGGCAAAAAACCTTCTAAGAAGGCAGTAGAAGAAGGATTAAATGGTTCTTTTATGTTAGGCAACTATAATCTCTCTAATAGGGTATATAATCTAGAGGATAATAGTAATAGTAGCTCTGAAGCTTCTAGTTTAAAAGCCTCTTCAGAATCAGATACAGAAGAGGAAATAACCACTCCTAAGGTTACTTCAGAAGCTATAAATTATAGCTATAGTTGCAAAGGCATAAGGTATACCTTACTTTATAATACTGGTTTTATAGTATATTTAGTAAATTCTAAAGAGAATTTAAGCAACTATATTCCTTATAAAAAGGGAGAAGCTAAGCCTATTATAACTGCTGGAGGGAAAATCTACTCTAAGGGCTATAGTAATGCTAAATTCCAGGTGCTCTGTTACTTAAAACCTAAAAAATATAGGACCCTTACTCTAAAAGGGGCCCTATATTTCCCTAGGCTAGATATTAATATCTGCAGTAGTTTAAAATACTACACTTTAGGGGGTTATATTATAAAGAATAATCTATACCTTGCAGACAGGTCCTGCATTAGTATCTTAAATTATAAGAAACATGGTTTTTTCTTTTAACTTTAGGGGCAGCATACACCTATATTATAGGATAATAATAGTAATAGTAGCTACTACTTTAACTATTTTATTTATTAAGCTAGCCACCTTATAGAGGTTTAGATACCCTCTAAAGAACCTATTTAGGGTCCTAATGCCGAGGATTTTAGGGATTTAAAGGGGGATTCCCCTATAGCCCCTCTTCCTATAAAGCCTATGGTTCCAAGCTGGGTCCCCCGAAGGAAGCCCCCTAGGGGACAGGAATCGAGCTTAGAAGAGCTGTTAGAGCCCCTAGGAGCCTCCGAGGCCCAGCAGGGGGCCAGGGGAGGAGGCCCTATACCTTCCTCTTTATCCTATAAGGATTTAAATCCTTAAGACTGTTATTAAAAGCTATTAAAATTAGCTGGAATTTGGCATATCCGATTAGGGCACATAGGGCTTGTATTACTAAAGAAAACAGCCCTAATTACTAAAGGAATCCCTGATTTTTCAGAGGTTAAAAGTCAGGATTTTAGGTGCTTAGCTTATGATTTAGCTAAGATTACTAGGAGACCTAGTAAATAACCTATTCCTAACCCCCCTAAGTCTCTAGATTGTATAAAGGGGGATACCCTAAAAATTAGTCTATTACCCTATAATAAGCAGTTAGTAAGTCTTATTTTAGTGGATAGAAAAAGTCACTATAAATGGTGCTTTTTAATGGCTAATAAGAAAGGTAATACTGTTTTTATAGTAATAAAGGGATTCTTTAGAGGGCTTAAAAACCAGTATAGCACTTACCCTAAGCACTTTCACTTTAACAGGGGATTAGAGGTTGATTCTAGCAGCTAAAATTAGCTAGTAAAGAAGGGAATTAAATTCATAACTTCTAGCCCTTATATTTATAAGCAAAATAGGCTAGCTAAGCGTTTTATATGCACTATTATAGATAGATTATAGGTTACCCTATAGTGGGCAGGCTTACCTCTCTATTTATAGTGCTTTACCCTCCCTACTATTATTAATTTAATAAATATAATAGCAAATAGCACTAAATCTAAGAGCCTAGCTTAGATACTTTCTAAGGAATTTAATTACCCTATAGAGAATAATTTTAGCTCTATTAGAGCTATAGGATTATATTATCAGGTCCTAATTCCTATAGAAAAAAGGGTAAAAGCTTAAAAGCTAGCCCTAAGGACTATCTCTAGAAGGTTGCTATTAACCTTAGGTTTAAAAACCTATTTTATCTATATTCCTTCTAAAAACTTAGTATTTAAAACTAGTTTTTTAAAGATTATAGAGCCTATAGGACCTATACTTAGGGGCCTACCTAGATATCCTATAAGTGCTTTAAAAGGGAACTCTATCTTAAAACCCTCTAACTAAAATAATCCTTTAGAGGGGAAAAGCTAAAATCATAATTCTAACCTTATTATAAAGGATTTTCTATAAGAGGATTACCCTAGACATTAGGATCAAATATTTACCCTAGAGCTAGAACCAGAATCAGAGCCAGCCGCAGTCCTAAAGCCGGATATTTTAGAAGATGCCCCTTCTAAAGAAAATTTAGATAAAATAGATATTAATATAGCACTCTTAATAAAAGAGATTTGCTATAATACCTAATAGAAGCTAAAGAATAATCAGCCTACCCTAGACCCTAAATCTTAGAAGCAAGCCTTAAAAAGTCTATAAAGGAAGGAATGGCTTAAAGCTATATATAGCGAGTTTAAACAGCTATTACGGTCCAGAACCTTAGACTTTACAGGCATTAACCAAGTTCCTAGAGGTCGAAAAATCCTAAAGAATAGGCTAGTTTTAAAGCTTAAGAAGGATAAAGAAAATAATTTTCTAAAGTATAAAGCTAGGCTAGTAACTAAGGGTTTTATGCAAATAAAAGGTTTAGATTACATAGAAACCTTTGCTATAACTAGTACTCCCCCTAGCTGGCGGATTTTACTAGCCCTAGCTGCTTAGTATAACTAGGAAGTTAAATAAGTTGATTTTATAGGTGCTTTTCTAAATAGTATCCTAAAGGAATTAATTTATATATAAATTCCAGAGGGATTTACTGAATTTATAGAGGCTAACCCCTCCTTAGCTAATATAGCTAAGAAGTATAGTTATAAGACTTCTATAAATTAAGTAATTATACTAAGAAAGTCCTTATATAGTCTAAAGCAAAGCTCTAGAAAGTAGTAGTAAGCACTAACCTTAGTGCTTAAATCCCTTAGATTTAGCCCTTTAGTATCAGACCTAGCTATATTTTACAACTAGGACTCTAAGACCTTTATTATAATATATGTTAATGATTGTCTTCTTATAGGGCCTAATCTACCCTATATTCAGAAGCTTAAAAAGCAGATACAAAAGGCCTATCCTATAGAAGATAGAGGGCCTACAGAATTCTTCCTAGGGGTTTAAATTCTTCAAAATAAAAGGGATAAAATCATCCAAATTCACTAATCCTAGTATATTTCAGAAGCCCTAAAGAGGTTTAGTCTTCTAGACTGTAAACCTATTAGAATTCCTATATAACCAGGGGTCTTAAATCCCCAGCTTTTAAAGCCTCTTATAGCTAAAGATATAAAGCTATACTAAAGCATAATAGGTACTATAATGTACCTTATGCTACTTATAAGACCAGACGTGGCCTTTACCCTATAGTGGCTATTAACAGCCCTAGCCGCACCTTATATAAAGCACCTAAATGCAGCTAAAAGCCTGCTTAGGTATCTATCTAGCCCTTAAAAACTAGCTATATCTTATAAGGGTCCCCTATTAAAAGCTAGTAAATCCAGTATATTAGATATATTACTTAGATTTTATAATAGCGATTTTACAGGAGATAAAAGGTCTTTTAAATTTACCTATACATACCTTTATAAGCTAGCTAGGGGCCTTATATGCTGGAAGTCTAAAAAGGCTTTTACTATAGCTTTATTAACTACAGAAGCTAAATCTAATATAATTTACAAGGCTTTTTAAGAATTAAAGTGGCTAGAAGGGATATTTATAGAGCTTAAAATGCCTTTAAACCCTCCTATTTAACTTTATTATAATAACCAAAGTGCTATAAAAACGGCTTATAATCCTGCTCTCTACAGCTATACAAAGCATACCCTTCTGAAATTCTACTATAATCGGCAGCTTATATCCTCTGAATTAGCTAAAATACAGTACCTAGATATAAAAAAAATGCCGGCTAATGGATTAACTAAGCCTTTAACTATTCCTATTTATAAGGCTTTTATAGAGCTTATAGGTCTAGGGGCCCTATGATTATCTATCTGGTTATGCAACATTCTTATTAAAAAGCGGCTTTTTAAGGTTACTAAAAACACGCGTAAAATTCAGAAATTTATAAAAACAAACCATGCCTTTAACAGACCCCTTTTTTGGCAAATCGTATGCTAATAATAGCGTTTTCTTTCGACTACCCTATAGCCCTAAAGCAGGGCTATATTCTTAGTACTTTTGATTTTTTAAGTTGGATTATTTGGAATTCTATTGAATTGTTTTGTATAACCCTTCCTTCTAATCCCTAAGACTTCTTTAAAGGGGGTGTTAAAAATTACAGGGAATTTTTAGCACTCTAGTGGTTAAGATACAGGTATCTCCTGGGTGGTCAGACGGACCCACTTTTACAGCTAATAATATTATTTTAGTAGCTATAGGCAAGAACATTAATAACTAATAATAACTAGTATTAACCTTTTATATCTTATTATAAGCTAATAACAGCTATAAAATGCATAAAAATTTAAAAATTTAAAGTATTTTTAATTGCCCTATAGCTAATAATAAGTATATAAAAACGCAACCGGCAGTTTAGTAGCTAGCTAGCTACTAAAGCTGCTAGAGGTTAAAATCTTAACCTTTAAAGGAAAATTTTGCTAATTTAGAATCCGGAAAAGCAGGGCAACGACTTAACCGCTTTCCTTTATAAGAAAGTAGGTTACCCTATAGGTCATACTTGTTGGTAACGCGCAGGTTACAAGTATGCTGCAGCATAAATATAGAGGAGGGTAAAGTTAATAATTAATTCTGTCTATCTAAGAAAGAGAGGAGAAGCAGGCTATAATACAGAGGTGTAGTGTTATGGCCATATTACAGCCCCAGGTTACATAACCTGTAATCTAGCTAATTAAAGTGTATATACAACCTATAATTCCTAGTTAATGCAGTGTATTCCTTCTATTCTCTATATAAGCGATTTTAATACTTATAAATTCTCTCTTTATTAAAGAAGAGAAATCGCTCTAAAAAATGCATAAAACGCCCTAATAATTAAATATTAATAAACCAGTAATAAGCGAAAAACATCCTTTAAATAAATAACTTTTGTTAGTCTAGGCCGAATGGTTATAGGGGCAAAGAGTATTATAGGGAGGGGGGCTAAAGAGTGTTATGAGGGGGGGCTAAAGAGTGTAATTCCCGCGTTCAATCCTACTAAATTAGGCGCTTATAATTTCGTTTAAATTTATTAAATTTGAACTCTTTACCAGGCGCTTAATTTGCTGTTAAATTTAGTGAGAAATTAGGACTTTTCTATTCTTTAGCGGCTCTGGCGGCGGCTCTTGCTATTAAATTTAGTAAGGAATTGGAACTTTTTTATTCTTTAGCAGCTCTGGCGGCGGCTCTTGTAGCAACTCTTACAATAGGCCTTGTGTGTAGAGGTTAATTATAAGCTAAAAGTCAGCCTTTTCTTTCTTAGTAAGAAAAGCCTTTGTTTAAGGGTATTTAACTTTTCTATTCTTTAGCAGCGGCTCTTATAGCAGGTCTTTTATATAAAGGTCAACTGCAAGCTAAAAGTCAGCCTTTTAATTCTTAGTAAGAAAAGCCTCTGCTTAAGAGTACTTCCAGGGTCTTTTACGTCCTCTTTATAGTAGAGTTATTAGGTTATTAAGGGGGTTCTTATAGTTTTTATTAAGTTTAGCGTTTTCTTGCCCTTAGTTATTTAGGCCATGGCCTTATATTCCTTAGGAAATCAAGGGTTTGTTAAGTTTAGCATCTTCTTGCCATTAGTTGTCTAGGCTATAGCCTCGCCCTCCTTAGGAAATTAAGGGTTTATTATCTTAAACCAGGTCTTTCTTATAATAAAGTCTCTTAAGAGTATTAAGGGCTTTTTAATTACTTTTAGAAATTTCTCCTATTAGGTTTTATAGTTCTGGTTAAGGGTCTTTAGTTAAATAAAAATCTTTCCTAGTTAATTTCTCTAGTTAAGGGTTAATATTTAAGATATTAACAAGATCTTTAGAGGCATTTAATCTTAATTCTCTAGCTATCTTAATGCTATTGTCATTAAGGTAATTATAAAGGGTATACCTAAGGTTGTTATTGCTTTTATTAAACGTAGCCTTAGTTTAATTTTTGTAATCTTATTAGAAGTTGATAAGAAGGTTACGACCTTTTGCTTTATTAAGAATATAGTAGTTGATTATATATATAATACAGTTATTAATCTGTTGTTTAGTAGCTGTATTAATATTAATATTATTAACTAACTTAGTCTAATTTTAGGATAGAATTAGATAGTGCTTGTAAAGTTTTTAAGGAAAAGTGCTCTTTAAAAGTTCTTTTCTATAGATATTCTTTTAGATTTATTTATTAAAATTATCTATTTTTCCTTAGCTTAATAATATCTTAGTATTTTAGACTTCTTGTTTAGTACTAATTAAAGCTATTAGTATTAGTTAATTCTCTGAAAATAATAGTAAAGATCTGGTTTTAATTGTAAATAAGTAACAGTTAATAATAAGGGAGAAAAGTTATAAGAGTTAAGTCTTCTTATTATTATAAATAAGTAGTAAAACTTAATAATTAAAGAAATAATCCTTTAGTTAGTATAATATTAGAATTTCTCGTAGTTATATAAGTAAAAGCATTTAAATAAGTCTCTTCTATATATAACCTAGCAAATCTATAGTTATTAGCAACTACTAATTAGTATTAGTAATATGTAGGTTATAAGTATGCTATAGTATAAATGTAAGGAGGGGTAAAGTTAATAATTAATTCTATTTATCTAAGAAAGAGAGGAAAAGCAGGCTATAATACAAAGGTATAGTGTTATAGCTATATTACAGCCCCAGGTTACATAACCTATAATCCAGCTAATTAAGGTATATGTATTCTGTATATAACTTATAATTCCTGGTTAATACGGCGTATCCCTTCTATCCTCCATACGAGCGATTCTAACAATACTAATTTATAGATATCTTAATAACTAGAGGTCTTGGAAAAGTCTTAGAAATACTATTAGAATTAGGGAATTTAGGGCTTTTTTTTTATATAATAAAATTTTTTAGATGAAATTTAGAAAATTGGAAAAGTTAAATGTAAGACACATCGGCACCTAGTTTATTAGGCCGTAAGTCTATTTTTTTGTTTTTACATATAAAAAATTTTTACAGAAAAAGAAAAGTGGCATATAAAGCCTAGCTAGTAGCTATAGGGCCTAAAAAAGGTTAGTGGGTATATAAGGAAGTTATACACACTTTCTTACCAGACCTGACAGCTATTGCTACTGCTAGACACTAGAAATTCTATACAAATTCTATTAAAAATCCAGTATAACTTGCCCTATAAATCCGGCGTAAACTTCTAAGATACCTACTATTTTTAATACTATGCTTTATAAGCAAGTAGGTATTAAGTAACTATTATTTATATCTTATTATCCTTAGATATATAGTAGTATAGAATAAGTAAACCAGGAGGTATAAGCAGTCTTATAAGTAGTTATTACCTTTTTATAGCATAACTAGGCTAACTATTTACTAGCTTATTAAATAGCGCTTAATAACTAAATCTTTATAGTAATTAGTATAAGTATAAACTAGGCGCTAAAGGGCTTTAATATTAAATTAGTTTAGTATATATTAAATAAGACTAAAAGCTTAACCTTACTTAAAAAAAAAACTATATTATTCCTAGAATATATTTAGAAGGGAATAGTAATAATATAAGCTATAATTGATTTTATATAATAATATTAGTAGGATATAGTAAATGTTTCCTAGTGTTTAGTAGAATATTACTAAATAGGGGATTTTATATAGTTAAATCTTTATTATATAAAAATAGACCATTTTAGCTAAAAACTTAACTAGGTAAAGGCAAAATATAAGGTCTTAAAAACGCTAACTTTACTTACTATTTATTTAAATATCTTATAGGGTATATACCTGGTTTTTTATATAAACCTTATTAAGAAGGCAGCTATTAATCCGCTCTTATTATAATAGCTAGCTAATTCTAAACCAGGCCTAATACTCCTGCTTTATAAAAATAATCTAGAGTTAGCAGAATATAAGGTTAAGGAAATAGTAGTAGTAAGAAATGCCCGGGGTTAGGGTAATTAATAGGATATATTAATAAAGTAAGCAGAATATATTTAGCTAATATAAAAACCTTTAGAAAGTTTTTTAGATATAGTAGTACTAGAGTATTATTAGGCATAATAGGGCAATATATATAGTAATAATAGGCCTATATAAGGGGTAACCTAATTACTAACTATAATGCTTTACTTTAACTCTTAGATAGTAAGAAGGGGGCTATATAATAGATTTAAGCTTAAAGCTTGGATTTATATAGCTAGAAAGCAAACGGCTTTATATAAGTAATATATAAGCGGCTTAGGCCCTAGTTATACATATAACTATAAAGGCAGAGTTACTAAAATTAAATAGATCTTTTCCTTTTCTTTTTCTTTATAAATAATATTCTTATTTAAGATACTAGCTCTGCAGTTACATCCTAGCGAGACCATAACAGCACTACATTTATTATTATTTTATTTATTATAGGTGTAACCTTTATATTATATTTACTAAGGTTTTTAGGGCAAGTAATAAAAGGATAAATATTATATGTTATAATTTTACTAAAATACTATTATATAGCTAGTAACTTAAATAACAATAATATTTATAAAGAAGAAAAAAAAAGATTTATTTAATTCTAATATCCCTGCTTTTATAGTTATATATGTAACTAGGG
>AFQZ01000169.1:0-68836 GCA_000222935.2 Aciculosporium take MAFF-241224 | reverse complement strand
TTTTTCTATTAAGACTAGCTTTTGCTTAAAGTAAATAAAAAAATCATTAAATTTTTCTTTAAATTATTATTATTCATGTACGCTAGGTAGCTAGAGCCACTAACTAGTTCATCAACTAACTTCTTAATATAGAAAAAACCCTAAGATAGGGGAGAAAACCTATATTCTTCTATATAGCTCCCGCTAAGCCTCTGATATAAAGTCTTTATTATTTCTAACTATTAGTATAAAATATCTGCTAGTTCCCTAGAACTGCAGACAATAATAGAAGTATGGTTGTGCTTTATATAAAAGGTTAGTATGTGTAATGGATTCGAGCTTAAAGCTCGGATCTATGCAGCCGACAAGCGGACGACTTTACGTAAGCAATACACAAGCGGTCCGGGCCCTAGTCACACACACAACTATATAAGTAGAGACATAAGGATTAGTTAGATCTTTTTCTTTTCTTCTTCTCTATAAATATTATTCTTATTTAAGTCACTAGCTCTGCAGTTACATCCTAGTAAGACCATAACATATAATATTCATCCTTTATTTTCTACCCTAAAAACCTTAACAAATACAATACAGAGGTTATACTTATAATAGACGGGATTATAACAGATACACTACAACCTAATATAGCAGCTGATCCGGCTAAGACCAGCGCTATATAGGAACTACTATACCTCTAAAGTATAGTAGTAGCGCAGGAAACATTAAACAAAAACATAGTAAACAAAATTACCTAGCTGAAATAATAGCTACAAATAGCATCCGCTTTGGCTGTATCTTATAAGACTAGTGCGGGCGCCTTAGGCGCAGGCGGATAACAGGTAACCTCTATAGAGGCAAAACTAAAGAGAAAACCTATTAATATAGGTAACCCTTATAAGGGGAACCGGATTAAATATCCGGCATAAAGGAGCCTCTTAGCTTATAAACTAAAGGCAGATAGTGCCTTTATTAGGACTGATCAGGATAAGTAGTGTTTTATTTACTAATACCTGTTGAGTTAAGTACAGGCCTGGGTCTTACCCTTTTTTAAAGTAGGAAAATCCATTAAGTACAACCTAAATAAGTTTCTAATATATCTTAACACTTTATTTCTAGATCCTTATTAAGAAGAGCGCACTGCTGTCAAACTAGATTAGGTTGAATAACAACCTAGAGAGAAATTTAATGATTTTTTCGTCCATTTTAAACAAAAGCTGGTCCTAGTAGGCAGGCATTATTAGGCAGAACCGATTAAACTATTTAAACTATGCATAGCTTTAAATAAAAAGATATAAGACTGCTACATAGGATAGGATATCCCTTGTGCAGATTACTTCCGGGCAGTAGAGAGATTACAAAGCATTGCCCTTAATCTTAAATCTTATAAGATAAAAGAACACTTTAAGGCCTAATGCTACGTAATAACCGGATTCCCTTTAGCTGTGTCCTAGGATAAGAAAGGCAACGTAAAAATAACAGGTGTAAACGCTATGTCTTCTAAGATGCGTGCAAAGTAGGTTTTAGCAGAGGAGATATAATCTTAACGTAATAATAAATAGTATTTGTACTACAGAGTTGCTAGACATTAATCGAAGACATGCCGCCTTCTCCCCGCGCGCTCTCTAAAGGTTAATATATGCATAGTTAATATAACAGTAACCTAGGACAGGTCTAAAGTTAAAGATAACTTAGAAAAAGACAGCCCTTAAGCTTAAGGCTTAGCAAGAGGGAGGAAGATAGCAGCCAGCTACTATATTCACTACAGAAGGCATATAAATAGATAGAAAAGAAAATAAACTCTAATTCTTTTTTATTACTAGTTCTATTTAATAAAATAGCCTTTGCTGATATATAAGTGGATAGTAGGTATAATAGCTATGCTGCTGTGAGCAAATCCTTTGCATAGAGGATAGGGTTCCTAATGTTTCTATTAGCTTAACCTTAAACGATCTAAACAGCTGTTTTAATTAAGAAGCAAGGCCAGGATAGCTACTACCAGGGCGTAACTACAATATCTAGGGTTACCCGGTTTACTGCTAATATGGATAGATAGAGTTTTCCAGTCTTAGCCTATGTAATCCCGGGTCTTACCTGATTGTACATCTTAGGAACCCTGTAGCTAAAGTAATATAATATTGTAATTTATACGGCTTAGGAATTACTAGTGGTCTGCTCTTTGGGAAACCTTTAGGTATAGGCAACGTCCGTAAGGAAGGTAGTAACTCTAATAATTACAGTATTAGGTTTAGTATACGCCGGGATAGCGCAACAAGCAGTGGCTAGGAAAGAAAAAGATATACAGTTTCTAGCCACTAGCTTACAAGATATAACCTTAATACTTAACATTTCTATACCTAAACCGGACCCGGTTAGGACGCTTTTAGATCGTCTGCTAGAAGAGCTCTAGGATTTTAAAGACCTGTTTAATAAGGAAAAGGTAAATGCATTGCTACTACACAAAGGGACTGTAGATTACTATATTTAACTGCAGAAGAACCCTGATGGGACAGATCCTGAGCTTCCTTAGGCTCCCTTATATAATATGCCTTAGGAGCAGCTCTTAGAGATACAAAAGCAAATCGTAGACCTTATGGATAAAGGTTGGATATAAGCTAGCTCTTTATCAGCTGGGGCTCTAGTTTTACTTATTAAGAAAGCAGGAGGGGGTTAGTAATTTTGCATAGACTATTAGGCGTTAAATAAAGTTACAGCCTAGGATAGGTACCCCCTTCCTTTAATTAAGGAGACTCTTTGCTCCCTGGCCGGGGCAAGATACTTTACTAAGCTTAATGTCTATACAGCCTTTTATAAGCTATAGGTTGCTGAAGGAGACAAGCAGTTAACAGCGTTCCGAATGTAATTTGGTCTTTTTAAGTGGCTGGTTTGCCCTTTTGGTTTAGCAGGGGCACCCGTAACTTTCTAACAATATATTAATAATGCCTTAGGGAACACGTTAGGAGACTTTGCAACGGCCTATCTGGATGATGTCCTTATTTATACTAGGGGTTCTAAGAAAGACTATATAGCCAAAGTACAGGAAGTCCTGCAACGGCTAAAATCTGCTAGGCTGCACCTAGATATTAATAAGTATGCGTTTATAGTCACAGAGGTGAAATACCTTAGTTTTATTATAAAAGCAGGGAAGGCTATTCGCCCTAACCCAGAAAAGATTATAGCTATATGGGATTAGGAGTCACCTTAAACAGTCCATAGGGTGCGGAGTTTCTTAGGCTTTACGAATTTTTATTAGGAGTTTATTAATAACTTCTCGGACCTTGCAGGCCCCCTAACCGACCTCACTAAGAAGGCTGCCAGGTTTTATTAGTCCCTGGAACGCGAAAAGGCATTTTAGGCGCTTAAAGCCGCCTTTATTTTGTCTCTAATTCTTATATAATAGGATTCTAACTTAAAGACGCAGGTAGAGGCTAACTCTTCTAACAAGGCCATAGGCAGATGCCTCTCCTAACGCAATTTAGAGGGAGTATAAAGGCCAGTGGCATACCACTTAGCACAACTATCGGCTGCACAGCGGAATTATACAATTTATAACAAGGAGCTCTCTAGCATTATTTCCTGCCTAAAGGCGTGGTTAGCTAAGCTAAGGAGCATAGCCTAGCTATTTACAATCCTTACAGACCATAAGAACCTAGAGTATTTTACGGCCCCCTAAGAGATGTCTAAGAGGCAAGCAAGATGGGCGGAAACATTATCCCTTTTTAATTATTACTTGCGCTATTACCTAGGGACATAGGCAGGTTGGCCAGACGCTCTTTCCTAATAGGACTAAGATTAGGGCAAGAGGGGGCGGCAGGTAGGCTGTATGTTTCGCCCGATTTGTAAGACACTAGAGACAGTCTAAGAGATAGGAGCTGGCTTTATAACTCTAGTTAGAGTGCAGACGATAGGCAAGTTAGAGGAAAGTAATAATTAGGACAGGGATAACTTAAATGATTTAGGCATGACAGCAGGACCTGGTCTAGAAGATTTAAGTTCTCTCCTATTAGGCTTTAATTTGTTTTAGGATAGACAGCTCTAGGATCTTTAGGACTAAGGTGTTTCTAAGGATAGTCTGTACTATATCTAACTAGGAGTAGTACTAGCAGTAGAGCAGAAGTTTCCTGCGTCTATAGAAACCTGCTTATAGATAGCGGACTATACTTTAAATATATAAGGAGCGCTATAATTTTAAGGACAGCTTTAGGTGCCTTATTATAAGCCTCTTATTACTTTGCTTATATAATAGGTCTATGACTCTCTTATGTTAGGCCACCTAGGGCAAAACACTACCTTCTAGGCGCTATATAGGGATTACTATTAGGACAGGATGTTAAAGGATATAGCATAGTATGTCTAGAACTGTTACTGCTTTAGGGGGCATAAGAGTTAATAACTTTGTTAGGGTTTGTTAAAGCCTATACCGGCTATAGACTGTTATTAGTCACAGATCTTGGTGGATTTTATAACGGAGCTTCCAGCATGCAATAAGGCATTGCTACGCTTCCTAATGGTTATTACAGACCGTCTCTTAAAGTACATATAGCTAGAGGTAATGACAAGTATGGCGGCTAAAGCGTGCGTAGAACGTTTTAAACATTACTAGTAGCGCTTCTATGGATTTCCTTGCTAGATTATCTCTAATTGCGGTTTAGATTAGCTAAGTCGCTTCTAGACTGCGCTTTGCAAGCAGGTAGGTATTAAATAATTACTATCCACATCCTACTATCCTTAAACAAACAGTAGCATAAAACGGGTAAATCAGGAGGTACAGGCTGTTCTACGAGTAGTGGTTGCTTTTTTACAGCATAACTAGGCTAACTATTTACTAGTATGTTAAATAGCGCTTAATAACCAGATCTCTATAGTAACTAGTATAAGTATAAACTAGGCACTAAAGGGTTTTAATATAGAACTAGTCTAGCACATGCTAGATAAGACTAGAAGCTAAACCTTACCTAAGGGAAGAGCTGTATTATTCCTAGAAAACATCTAGGAGGGGATAGCTATAGCATAAGCTGCGATTGATTTTATATAATAACATTAGTAAGATATAGCGAACGTTTCCTAGCGCCTAGCAGAGCGATACGAAATAGGGGACTTTATATAGTTAAATCTTTATTACATAAAGATAAACCATCCTAGCCAAAAACTCAACTAAGTAAAGGCAAAGTATAAGGTCTTAAATACACTAACTCTGCTTACTATTCGTTTAGATATCCCGCGGGGGATATACCCAGTCTTTTATGTAAACCTTATTAAGAGGGCAGCCTCTAATCCGCTGCTATTATAATAACTAGCCAATTCTAGACCAGGTCCGATACTCCTGCTTTACGAAGATAATCCGGATTTAGCAGAGTATGAGGTCAAGGGAATAGTAGCAGCAAGAAATGCCCGGGGACGGGAAAATCAACGGGATGTATTAGTAAAATAGGTAGGTTACACTTAGCCAATATAGGAACCCTTAAAAAGTTTTTTAGATACAGCGGCACTAGAGCGGTATAAGGCACAATGGGGCAATATACGCAGTAACGACAGGCCCAGGAGAAGGCGCCTCAGGGGCAAGAAGGGGGCTATATAATGGATTTAAGCTTAGAGCTCAGATCTATACAGCCGATAAGCGGACGACTTTACGTAAGCAATACGCAAGCGGTCCGGGCCCTAGTTACACACACAACTATATAGGTAGAGACGTGAGGATTAGTTAGATCTTTTCCTTCTCTTCTTCTCTATAAATATTATTCTTATTCAAGTTACTAGCTCTGCAGTTGCATCCTAGCGAGACCATAACAGTATGTTAGTAAAAACCCCCTATAAGCACCTCCCCTCCTAGTCTGGCTCTTCCTCCTCTATCCTATTATTTCTATTACCTCTGGTCCCTTTCTTAGCCTTGTTATTACATATCTGCCATGCCTTACTAAGCTCCTCCGCTAACCTGTACTGCTAAAGTTACCTAGTTAAAAGCACCTACTTTATGATATTTAGTGCTAGCTTTTTATTATTAAGCGCTGCCCTAAGTTCCCACAAATCTCTTATTATAAGCACTGCTAAAATCGGTCTTAAATGGTTATATTTTAGGTATAACAGGATAAGGTAGTAGATATCCTTATCTCCTCCTTAGTATTAGCATATTAGTAAAGTTACCTTAGGCACCTGTCTGTTATAAAGGAAGGCATTTAGCTCTATTTTTTCCGTTTAAAGCTAAACTAGGGCTATAGATTTATGCTTAAGCAGGCTATTATAAAGCTTTGCTATCTTTTTTATACTCTTAAAGTTAGGTTCCTTATTTACTGCTATTACTTTTGCCTGTTCTCTTCTTACCTAAGCCTTATACCTCTACTAGATCTACCGTTTTTCCCACTCCCTCTCTAATTCCTATCTAGCTATAAGGCTACTAGGGAGGGAGGGGGGGGCATTAAGAAACGCCTTATAGCGGTTACGTTAGCGGCCTTTTCCTTAGCATTATAGCTATAATGCTATTAAATTACAGGCCTGCTGTATTTTCTTACCTATATTACTATCCTTAAGTCTTTAGTAGAATCATTATTTAACATAATTAAGGTACAGATCCACCAGCAGTACTGCTGCTTTTGTCTTTAAGAGTGTTACTAGTGTTGCCTTATATGCCCCTATAACCCGCCTTAAGCATTTATTCTGTTCCCTTATAAATACCTTTGCTACCCCCTATGCTACCCCTTCTGGCTTGCTATAGGTATAGTATATCCTAGCTTTATAGGCTATTATGCTTCTTATTACCTATGTATAAAGGGATCTTGCACACTCTAGTTAGCATCCCTATGTAGACGTAGCCAGCACTATAAGCGCTAATTTCTACTATAATAATTTAGCATTTACCTTCTCTATATAGGTTAACTAACAAAGCTTCCAGTAAATCCAAACCCCTAGGAATTACGCTAATTATATTGGTTGTATTATTGCTCTTCTAAGTCGGATTGTCGTTATAATCGCCTGCTTCTTCCTTATAAAGTATATTAGCTTGCTTTTTCCTAGGTTAAACCTTAGCCTATACTCCTTTAACCACTCCTTATATATTCTTTAGGCTCTTTCTAGTTATACTTTTGTCTTTTCTGCTGTTTTTCTATATACTATAATATTTATATTATTTAAGAACCCTAATGTTAACGTTAATTCTGCCGCTACTAGTCTGTAATATAGTAGCATAATATAGAGCAGGAAGAGGATAGGAGACGCTAGCAACCCTTGCAAAACCCCTGCAGTAACTTGGATTTCCTTAGTAATATGTCTGTTAAACGCTAATTATACTCTCCTTTTTAATATAAAGCCCTATGCCTATCTGGCTATTTACCCTAGCAGTCCTAACTCCTTTATAGTGTAGATTAATTATTTATGGCTAATAGTATTAAATGCCCTAGTAATATCTAGCTATAATAATAATGCTATCCCCTAGTAATGCCACGCCGTTCTTATAACCTCTTTTAATATGCTTAGTACTATTTCTATTAATCTGCCAGCCCTGTTGCCTATTTATATGTTTAGTAGTATATAGCCTTCCTTTACTATAATAATAATCCTCCTTATAATAGCTCCCTTAATCACTTTACCTATTATATTTAATAGCAATATTAGCCTTCACCCCCCTGGTCTGCCTAACTCCTTAGGGGACTTCCTAGGTTTACATAGAACTACTACCTTTGCTTGTTAGAAGGAGGCTGGATAATATCCTAAGCTATAGCAAGCATTTACAAGGCATATTAAACATAATATTAGGGCCACTCTACATAGCTTAAGGAAACCCGTTAGCAGCTTATCTGGTCCTAGGGCTTTTTAACTTACTATATTCTTTATAACCTCTTTAATTTCCTCCTCTATAAACATAGGAACTACCTAATTATTATTATAGTATCTTGTCCCCTTCTCTGCCTCTAAACCTAAAGCCCTAGCTATAGATAGAGAGAAGAACCTCTCTATAAATACCCTTGCCTTACCCTTATATATAACCTTTACTATTTTCTCCCTACTGTTATCTCCTAGCTAGGTTAGTGGTAGGACCTGTTGCCTTTTAGGAGAAAGTCCACTCTATAGCTAGGCTTAATACTCTAGGGTCTAAAGACTCCCTTTAGACCTAAATAACTTACTAACTGCCTATTGTTAGCTACTTCTCTTCTCCTTTAAGATAATATAATTCTGTTTTTTTATAGCTTCTGTTAAGGCCTGCCACGCTTCCTATATCTGTTATTACTACTACTGCCTATTAGCACATTTTAACTCTGCTATTACATCCTTTACCCTTTTATTTTACTAAGGCTGTAGTTTGCTATGCCCTTAAGGTCGCTTAGGTGCTATTATATTAGCTATCTCTATAAGCTGTTAGGTAAGCTACTGCATATAGTTATTAATTTCTTACCGGTTATATAGTAAAAGCTCTAACCCCTTCTTTTTAAGCCTATTTAAAGCCTTTGCTATAATAAGGTTCTTGTCCGCTGTCCTTTAACCCCGGACTAACCCTAGGCTATTGCTTAATTCCTTATTTGTCTTAATGCTAATAAGCTAGGGCATATAGTTAGATCTAGCAATTTCTACTGGCCTAATAAATTTAATACTAACATTATAGGTGGTCCATGTATAGTTAATAGTACTATCCCTACTGCCATGTTCTTTCCTTATTACTTCTCTAAATAGCATAGCTAGGCCGAGTTACCACCTTGTTATAAATTCTAACATCTTATTGTGCCCTAGAGATGTTTAGCCAAATCTGTTCTATAAGGGGTAATGTTAGTTAAAGTCCCCTATAAACATACTCTAGCCCTTTACCTAGGTATTAGCAAAGTATTATAAAGGCGTCTGCTACTCTCTTTTATAAGCCGGGGAATAAATGTTATATATCTCTACTCTATATAGCTTAATATTATACTAATCCTCCCCTCTCCCTATAGTTTAAAGTCCTGTCTTAACCTTCTGGTGTATATAAATTACTATTTTTTTACTATATATTACTAATGTATAGTGTTCTTAAGATGGATTTAGTAGTATACTATTATAGCCTCCTGGTTCCTAAATAGCTATTACCTTAGAGCTAACGTCATGCCCTAACGCTAGATGTACTAGATTGCTTTTCTTCTATATATTTTAGTACATAACCTTAATTATGTACTTTATTATGTGCTTTAGAGCACCCTGGTTAGGCTAGCTCTGGTATTGTTTAGCCCTTTAGTCGGCTGTAAAAAGGCTAATATTATGCCTTCCTCTACTAGTCTTTGTTATCCTAATCTTAGCTTATAGGTTTATCTTATAAAAAGGCCCCTTAGTTATATGCTCCTTTCTCTTAGCTGCCTCTCTGTTAGTCCCCTGGTTTCTTCTCCCTAATAACCCTTGCCTGTAGTAGCTGTTGTGACCTCTGACTAATAGTTGCAGAAGAACAGTGGCCTTATAGCATAAGCCTCCCTAGCCTACTACTATTTCTTATTGCTTACTAAGCATAGTTAAGACTATGCTAGATATGCCTCTATATAATTTAAGCATTTCTTCTATACCTTACCTATTAATATTAGATAAGTTCTCTCTCCCTTAGAGTGTTTTCTAGTAGTATACCTGCTATATCTTGCTTTTTCCTTATAGTATCTGGTAATATATTTAATCTTATAGTAGTTATAATATTACTTTAGGTGGATTATCTCGTTATATAGCTTAGTATTAAAAATCTCTACTTAGTATACTATTCCCCTATGGCATAGTTAGTTCGCTGCCTTAGTGCCCTTAACACTAACTACTAATAGTGCCCTTATTACTGTTCCTCTTAGCTTTTATACTATTATCTTTACTATATTTAATCTATTCTCCTTTTTAATGTTCTTCCTTATATCCTTAATTATAATATGGTTTATTAATTGTATTAGGAATCCATTAATAATCATACTAAACATCTTTCTATTTACTTCTGCCTTAGGTCTAAAGGTAACTCCTACTTAGGCTGTATTTTCCTTTTATTTCCTCCCTGCTTTTATAAACATAATAACTATATCTCTACTTTATAATTAGCATGCTACTACTGCCTTCTCTATGCTAATAGTGCTATTTACTGCCTTTATAATCTCTCCTAGTAATCTGTTTCTAACTGCCTTACTAATAATGCTTCCCTTTACTAGTGCTTTCTAGTAATAGCAGGCTAGTATTACTATACCCTTTGTTTAGGCTAAAGGTATTATTATATTCTGCCTTATAACTCTATAAGCTATAATATTCGCCTAAGTCCTTCTAACTACTGATCTAGTCCTATAAACAGCCTTTATTACCTTCTTAACTACTTTTTTAACTATAGTTTCTACTCTGCTGCTAACTGCTTTTATAATTAAGGCCTATAGGCCTTTTGTGTTAGTTCTTGCTCAGGCTATCTCTCCTCCTGCATTTATAGTAATTTATATAAAATTTCTAATAAAAGCCTATACTTCTGTTATTTCTGCCTTTAGAATAACTTTTATTATTAATTTCTTTAGTAATTTTATTTTATTCTTTAGTTTTTCTTATACTACTATTACTCTAGGATTTTTTCCTTAATATTATATTTCTTTTTAGGTAGTGCCTTATCCTTTATTAGTTATAGATTTATATAAAAATTTATTAATTATTATACCCCTTATACTGCTTACTCCCCTTATATAATGTGCTATTACTAGGGGGGGTAATTAATAATAAGGAATCTGATTCTATACTTCTTTTTTGTTTTAGGCGTAATACCGCGTCGTATCCGCGGTGTTCCGTTCCTTTCCTTTAAATTATTATTTAACCTAATTTAGTTTAATAATAATATACTCCTTTTAATAAAAATCTAGAAATAAAGTATTAAAATATACTAAAAACTCCTTTAAAATATAATTAATAAACTTTCCTACTTTAAAAAATAGTAAAACCTAAGCTTAAACCTAATTTAATAAGTATTAGTAAATAAAACATTATTTATTTTAATTATTCCTAATAAAGGCACTATTTACCTTAAGTTTATAAGCTAAAAGGCTCTTTTATACTAAATATTTAATCCAGTTCTCCTTATAAGGGTTACTTATATTAATAGGTTTTTTCTTTAGTTTTGCCTTTATTAAGGCTACTTACTATTTACTTATGCCTAAAGTACCTATATTAGTATTATAAGATATAGCTAAAGCAGATATTATTTATAGTTATTATCTTAACTTAGTAATTTTATTTACTATATTCTTATTTATTATTTCCTATGCTATTACTATACTTTAAAGGCATAGTAGCTTCTATATAGTACTAATTTTAGCTAGGTTAGCTATAGTATTAAATTATAATATATTTATTATTATTCTGTTTATTATAAGTATAACCTTTATGTTATATTTATTAAGGTTTCTAGGGTATATAATAAAAGGATAAATAATATATATTATAGTCTTGCTAAGATATAACTATAAAGCTAGTAACTTAAATAAGAATATTATTTATAAAGAAAAAGAGAAAGAAAAGATCTATTTAATTCTAATAACCCTGCCTTTAGAATTATATGTATAACTAGGGCCTAAGCTGCTTGTGTATTGCTTATATAAAGCTGTCTGCTTTCCGGCTGTATATTATTATTCATGTATGCTAGGTAGCTAGAGCCACTATCTAGTTCATCGACTAACTTCTTAATATAGGAAAAACCCTAAAATAGGGGAGAAAACCTATATTCCTCTATATAGCTCCTGCTAAGCCTTTAATATAAAGTCTTTATTGTTTTTAACTATTAATATAAGATATCTGCCAGTTTCCCCGGAACTGCAGATAATAATAGAAGTATAGTTGTGCTTTATATAAAAGGTTAGTATATTAGTAAAAACCCCCTATAAGTACCTTTCCTCTTAATCTAGCTTTTCCTCCTTTATTTTATTATTTCTATTACCTTTAGTCCCTTTCTTAACCTTAATATTATATATCTGCTATGCCTTATAAAGCTTCTCTGCTAACCTATACTACTAAAGTTGCCTAGTTAAGAGCACTTACTTTGTAATATTTAGTGCTAGCTTCTTATTATTAAGTACTACTCTAAGCTTCTATAAGTCTCTTATTATAAGCACTACTAGGATTAGCCTTAAATGGTTATATTCTAAGCATAAAAGGATAAAGTAGTAAATATCCTTATCTTCTCCCTAGTATTAACATATTAGTAATATTACCTTAGGCACCTATCTGTTATAAAGGAAGGCATTTAGCCTTATTTTCTCTATTTAAAGCTATACTAAGGCTGTAGATTTATACTTTAGTAGGCTATTATAAAGCCTTATTATTTTTTTTATACTTTTAAAGTTAGGTTCCTTATTTATTACTATTACTTTTACCTGTTCTTTTCTTACTTAAGCCTTATGCCTCTGCTATATCTACTATTTTTCCCACTCTCTCTTTAATTTCTATCTAGCTATAAGGCTGCTAGGAAGGGGGGGGGGGGTATTAGGAAACGCCTTATAGTAATTGCATTAGCGGCCTCTTCCTTAGCATTATAGCTATAATGCTATTAAATTATATGCCTATTATATCTTCTTGCCTATATTACTATCCTTAAGTCTTTAGTAGAATTATTACTTAATGTAATTAAGGTATAAATCTACTAGTAGTACTACTGCTTTTATCTTTAAGAGTATTACTAGCGTTACCTTATATGCCCTTATAACCTGCCTTAAGCATTTATTTTGTTCCCTTATAAATACCTTTACTACCCCCTGTACTACCCCTTCTAACTTACTATAGGTATAGTATATCCTGGCTTTAATGCAGCCGAAGAAAATATCCTATAAAAGATATACCTAGTTTGCTCCTACTAAAAAGGACAACACCGCGGATACGACGCGGTATTACGCCTAAAACAGAAAAGAAGCATAGAATTAGATTTCTTATTATTAATTACCCCCCTTAGTAATAGCATATTATATAAGGGGAGTAAGTAGTATAAGGGGTATAATAATTAATAAATTTTTATATAAATCTATAACTAATAAAGAATAAGGCATTACCTAGAAAGAAACATAATATTAAGGAGAAAATTCTAAAGTAATAGTAGTATAAGAAAAACTAAAGAATAAAATAAAATTACTAAAGGAATTAATAATAAAAGTTATTTTAAAGGTAGAAATAATAAAAGTATAAGCTTTTATTAGAACTTTTATATAAATTACTATAAATATAAGAGGGGAGATAGCCTAAGTAAGAACTAACATAGGAGGCCTATAGGCCTTAATTATAAAAGCAGTTAGTAGCAGAGTAGAAACTATAGTTAAGAAGGCAGTTAAAAAGGTAATAAAGGCTGTTTATAGGACTAGATTAGTAGTTAGGGGAACTTAAGTAAATATTATAGCTTATAGAGTTATAGGGCAGAATATAATAATACCTTTAGCCTAAATAAAGGGTATAGCAATACTAGCCTGCTATTACTAGAAAGCACTAGTAAAGGAAAGTACTATTAGTAAGGCAGTTAGGAACAGATTGCTAGGAGAGATTATAAAGGCAGTAAACAGTGCTATTAGCATAAAGGAGGCAATAGTAGTATGCTAATTATAAAGTAGAGATATAGTTATTATATTTATAAAAGCAGGGAGGAAATAAAAGGAAAACATAGCCTAGGTGGGAGTTGCCTTTAGACCTAAGGTGGAAGTAAATAGAAAGATGTTTAGTGTAATTATTAAGGGATTCCTAATATAATTAATAAACCATATTACGATTAAGGATATAAGGAAGAATATTAAAAAGGAGAATGGATTAAATATAGCAAAGATAATAGTATAAAAGCTAAGAGGAATAGTAATAAGGGCACTATTAGTGGTTAGTATTAAGGGCACTAAGGTAGCGAACTGACTATACTATAGGGGAATAGTATACTAAGCAGAGATTTTTAACACTAAGCTATATAATAAGATAATCTACTTAAAGCAATATTATAACTACTATAAGATTAGATATATTGCTAGATACTATAAGGAGGAAGCAAGATATAGTAGGTATGCTACTAGAAAACACCCTAAGGGAGAGAGGACTTACCTAATATTAATAGGTAAGGTATAGGAGAGATGCCTAAATTATACAGGGGTATATCTAGCATGGTCTTAACTATGCTTAGTAAGTAATAAGAGATAGTAGTAGGCCAGGGAGGCTTATGCTATAAGGCCGCTGTTCTTCTGTAACTATTAGTTAGAGGTTGCAATAGCTATCACAGGCAAGGGTTATTAGGGAGAAGAAACTAGGGAACTAATAGAGAGGTAGCTAAGAGAAAGGAGCATATAACTAAGGGGCCCTTTTATAAGACAAACCTATAAGCTAAGATTAGGATAAACCCTTAATCTTACATACTATTTATAAACTATTAGTGGGAAGGTTTAAAATACGGAACACCGCGGATACGACGCGGTATTACGCCTAAAACGAAAAAGAAGCATAGAATCGGATTCCTTATTATTAATTACCCTCCCTAGCAATAGCGCATTACATAAGGGGAGTAAGCAGCATAAGGGGTGCAATAATTAATGAATTTTTGCGTGGATTTGTAACTAATAAAGGATAAGGCACTACTTAGGAAAAAACATAATATTAAGAAGAGAATTCTAGAGTAATAGCAGTATAGGAAAAACTAAAGAATAAAATAAAATTACTAAAGGAATTAATAATAAAAGTTATCCTAAAGGTAGAAATAATAGAAGTATAAGCTTTTATTAGAACTTTTATATAAATTACTATAGATATAGAAGGAAAGATAGCCTAAGCAAGAACGGATACAGGAGGCCTATAAGCCTCGATTATAAAAGCGGTTAGTAGTAGAGTAGAAACCATGGTTAAGAAGGCAGTTAAGAAGGCAATAAAGGCTGTTTATAGGACTAGATTAGTAGTTAGGGGGACTTAGGCAAATATTACGGCTTGCGGAGTTATAGGGTAGAATATAACGATACCTTTAGCCTAAACAGAGGGTATAGCAATACCGGCCTGCTATTACTAGGAAGCACTAGTAAAGGGAAGTACTATTAGTAAGGCAGTTAGGAACAGATTACTAGGAGAGATTATAAAGGCAGTAAACAGCGCTATTAGCATAGAGGAGGCAGTAGTAGTATGCTAATTATAGAGTAAAGACATAGTTATTATGTTTATAGAAGCAGGGAGGAAATAAAAGGAAAACACGGCCTAGGTAGGAGTTGCCTTTAGACCTAAGGCAGAAGTAAATAGGAAGATGTTTAGTGTGATTATTAAGGGATTCCTAATATAATTAACAAACCATATTACAATTAAGAATATAAGGAAGAACATTAAAAAAGAGAATGGATTAAATATAGCAAAGATAATAGTACGGAAGCTAAGAGGAATAATAACAAGGGCACTATTAGTAGTTAGTGTTAAGGGCACTAAGGCAGCAAACCAACTATGCCATGGGGGAATAGTATATTAAGCAGAGATTTTTAACGCTAAGCTATATAATAAGATAATCCACCTAAAGCAATATTATAACTACTATAAGATTGGATATATTACTAGATACTATAAGGAGAAAGCAAGATACAGTAGGTATGCTGCCGGAAAACACTCTAAGGGAGAGAGGACTTGCCTAACATTAACAGGTAAGGTATAGGAGAGATACCTAAATTATACGGGGGCATATCTAGTATAGTCTTAACTATGCTTAGTAAGTAATAAGAGATAGTAGCAGGCTAGGGAGGCTTATGCTATAAGGCCGCTGTTCTTCTACAACTATTGGTCAGAGGTTGCGACAGCTACTACAGGCAAGGGTTATTAGGGAGAAGAAACCAGGGGACTAATGGAGAGGCAGCTAAGAGGAAGGAGTATATAACTAAGGGGCCCTTTTACAAGATAAACCTACAAGCTAAGATTAGGACGACAGAGACCAGCAAAGAAAGGCATAATGCTAGCCTTTTTACAGCTGACTAGAGGGCTAAACAATACTAGAGCTAGCCTAACCAGGGTGCTCCAAAGCATATAATAAAGTATATAATTAAGGTTATATACTAGAATACACAGAAGAAAAGCAATCTAGTACATCTGGCGTTAGGGCATAACGTTAGCCCTAAGGTAATAGCTATTTAGGAACCAGAAGGCTATAATAGTATACTACTAAATCCATCTTAAGGACACTATATATTAGTAATATATAGCGGAAGAATAGTGATTTATATACACTAAAAGGTTAAGACAGGACTTTAGACTATAGGGAGGGGGGAGGATTAGTGTAGTATTAAGCTATATAAAGTAGAAATATATAATATCTATTCCCTGGCTTATAAAAGGGAGTAGCAGATGCCTTTATAACACTTTGCTAATACCTAAGCAAAGGGCCGGAGTGTGTTTATAGGGGACTTTAACTAATATTACCCCTTATAGGACAGATTCGGCTGAATATCTCTAGGGCATAATAAGATGTTAGAATTCATAATAAGGTAGCAACTTAGCCTAGCTACGCCGTTTAGGGAAGTAATAAGGAGAGAACATAGCAGTAGGGACAGCACTATTAACTATACGTGGACCACCCACGACGTTAGTGTTAAATTCATTAGGCTAGTGGAAATCGCCAGATCCGACCATATGCCCTAGCTTATTAGCATTAGGATAAATAAGGAATTAAGTAACAGCCTAGGGTTAGTCTAGGGTTAAAGGACAGCGGACGAGAACCTTATTATAGCAAAGGCTTTAAACAGGCTTAAAAAGAAGGGGTTAGAGCTTCTGCTGTATAACTAGCAAGAAATCAATAACTATATACAGTGGCTTACCTAATAGCTTATAGAGATAGCTAATATAGCAGCACCTAAGCAACCTTAAGGGCATAGTAAACCATAGCCTTAGTAGAATAAAAGGGTAAGGGACGCAATAGCAAAGGCAAGACATGCTAATAGGCAGTGGCAGTAATAACAGACATAGGAAGCATAGCAGGCCTTAACAGAAGCTATAAAAAAACAGAATTATATTATCTTAAAGAAAAAGAAAAGTAGCTAGCAACAGGCAGTTAGTAAGTTATCTAGGTCCAAAGGGAGTCTTTAGACCCTAAAGCGTTAGGCCTAGCTATAGAGTGGACTTTCTCCTAAAAGGCAACAGGTCCACTACTAACCCGGCCAGGAGACGACAGCAGGGAGGAGATAGTAAAGGTTACATACAAGGGCAAGGCAAGGGCATTTGTAAAGAGGTTCTTCTCTCTATCCATAGCTAGGGCTCTAGGTCCAGAGGCAGAGGAGGGGATAAGATACTGTAATAATAATTAGGCAGTTCCTGTGTTTATAGAGAAGGAAATTAAAGAGGTTATAAAGAATATAGTAAGTTAGAAAGCCCTAGGACCGGATAAGCTGCTAACAGGTTTCCTTAAGCTATGTAGAGCAGCCCTAATATTATGTTTAACACGCCTTATAAATGCTTGCTATAGCTTAGGATATTATCCGGCCTCCTTCTAATAAGCAAAGGTAGTAGTTTTATATAAACCTAGGAAGTCCCCTAAGGAGTTAGGCAGACCAGGGGGGTAGAGGCTAATATTACTGTTAAACACAATAAGTAAAGTGATTAAGAGAGCTATTATAAGGAGGATTACTATTATAATAAAGAAAGGCTATATACTGCCAGACATACAGATAGGCAACAGGGCTGGCAGATTAACAGAAATAGCACTAAGTATACTAAAAGAGGTTATGAGAATAGCATGGCATTACTAGGGAATAGTATTATTACTATAGCTAGATATCACTAGGGCGTTTAATACTATTAGCTATAAATGATTAATCTACACTATAAAGGAGTTAGGACTGCCAGAGTAAATAGCTAGATAGGCACAGGGCTTTACATTAAAAAGGAGAGTACAATTAGCATTTAACGGACGTATTACTAAGGAAATCCAAGTTACTGCAGGGGTTCCATAAGGGTCGCCAGCGTCTCCTATCCTCTTCCTGCTCTATATTATGCCACTATATTAAAGACTAGCAGCAGCGGAATTAACATTAACATTAGGGTTCTTAAATAATATAAACATTATAGTATATAAAAAAACAGCAGAGGAGATAAAAGTATAACTAAAAAGAGCCTAGAAAATATATAAGAAGTAGTTAAAGGAGTATAAGCTAAGGTTTAACCCAGGAAAGAGCAAGCTAATACACTTTATAAGGAAGAGGCAGGCAATTATAATAACAATCTAACTTAGCAGAGTAATAATACAACCGACATAATCAGCGCAATTCCTAGGGGTTTGGATTCACCAGAAGCTTTGTTAGTTAATTTATATAAAGAAGGTGAATGCTAAATTGTTACAGCAGAAATTAGCGCTTACAGTGCTAGCTATGTTTACATAGGAATGCTGACTAGAGTGTATAAGATCCCTTTATACACAGGTAATATAAAGCATAATAGCCTATAAAGCTGGGATATACTACACTTATAGCAAGCTAGAAGGGGTAGCATAGGGGGTAGTAAAGGCATTTATAAGGGAATAAAATAAATGCTTAAGGCAGGTTATAGGGGTATATAAGGCAACGCTAGTAACACTCTTAGAGACAGAAGCAGTAGTACTGCTGGTAGATCTGTACCTTAATTATGTTAAATAATAATTCTACTAAAGACTTAAGGATAGTAGCATAAGTAAGAAGATATAGCAGGCCTGTAATTTAATAGCATTATAGCTATAATGCCAAGGAAGAGGCCGCTGACGTAATTGCTATAAGGCGTTTCCTAATGCCCCCCCCCCCCCTCCCTAGTAGCCTTATAGCCAGATAGGAATTAAAGAGGGAGTGGGAAAAACAGTAGATCTAGCAGAGGCATAAGGCTTAGGTAAGAAGAGAACAGGCAAAAGCAATAGCAGTAAATAAGGAACCTAACTTTAAGAGTATAAAAAAGATAATAAAGCTTTATAATAGCCTGCTTAAGCATAAATCTACAGCCCTAGTTTAGCTTTAAACGGAAAAAATAGGGCTAAATGCCTTCCTTTATAACAGACAGGTGCCTAAGGTAACTTTACTAATATACTAATGCTAGGGAGGAGACAAGGATATCTACTACCTTATCCTGTTATACCTAGAATATAACTATCTAAGACCGATTCTAGTGGTGCCTATAATAAGAGATCTGCGGGAACTTAAGGCAGTACTTAATAACAAGAAGCTAGCACTAAATATTATAAAGTGGGTGCTTTTAACTAGGTAACTTTAGTAGTACAGGTTAGCGGAGGAGCTTAGTAAGGCGTGGCAGATATGCAATAATAAGGCTAAGAAAGGGACTAGAGGCAATGGAAACAATAGGATAGAGGAGGAAGAGCCGTACTAGGAGAGAAGGTGCTTATAGGGGGTTTTTACTAATATACTAACCTTTTATATAAAGCACAACTATACTTCTGTTATTATCTGCAGTTCCAGGGAACTAGCAGATATCTTATACTAATGGTTAGAAATAATAAAGACTCTATATCAGAGGCTTAGCAGGAGCTATATAGAAGAATATGGGTTTTCTCCCCTATCTTAGGGTTTTTCCTATATTAAGAAGTTAGTTAATGAACTAGTTAGTGGCTCTAGCTACCTAGCGTACATGAATAATAATAAGATTAGGATAATAGAGACTAGCAGAGAAAGGCATAATATTAGCCTTTTTATAACCAACTAGAGGGCCAAATAATACCGGAGCCAGCCTAACCAGGGTGCTCTAAAGCATATAATAGAGTACATAATTAAGGTTATATACTAGAATACACAGAAGAAAAGCAATCTAGTATATCTAGCGTTAGGGCATAACATTAGCCCTAAGGTAATAGCTATTTAGGAACCAGGAGGCTATAATAGTATACTACTAAATCTATCTTAGGGATACTATATATTAGTAATATATAGCGAAAGAACAGCAATTTATATATACTAGAAGGTTAAGATAGGACTTTAGACTATAGGGAGGGGGGAGGATTAGTATAGTGTTAAGCTATATAGAGTAGAGATATATAACATCTATTCCAAAACTACTATAAATATAGGAAGCTATAAAAAGCGGTTGGAAATACGGAACACCGCGGATACGACGCGGTATTACGCCTAAAACGAAAAAGAAGCACAGAATCGGATTCCTTATTATTAATTACCCCCCCTAGTAATAGCATATTATGTAAGGGGAGTAAGCGGCGTAAGGGGTGTAATAATTAATGAATTTTTATGTGGATTTATAACTAATAAAGGACAAGGCACTACCTAGAAAAAAACGCAATATTAAGGAGAGAATCCTAAAGTAATAATAGTATAAGAAAAACTAAAGAATAAAATAAAATCACTAAAGGAATTAATAATAAAAGTTATTTTAAAGGTAGAAATAATAAAAGTATAAGCTTTTATTAGAACTTTTATATAAATTACTATAAATGCAGGAGGGGAGATAACCTAAGCAAGAACTAATACAGGAGGCCTACAGGCCTTAATCATAGAAGCAGTTAGTAGTAGAGTAGAAACCACAGTTAAGAAGGCAGTTAAGGAGGCAATAAAGGCTGTTTATAGGACTAGATTAGTAGTTAAGGGGACTTAGGTAAATATTATAGCTTACGGAGTTATAGGGCAGAATATAATAATATCTTTAGCCTAAACAGAGGGTATGGCAATACCGGCCCGCTATTACTAGAAAGCACTAGTAAAGGGAAGCACTATTAGTAAGGTAGTTAGGAATAGATTACTAAGAGAGATTATAAAGGCAGTAAATAGTACTATTAGCATAGAGGAGGCAGTAGCAGCATACTAATTGTAAAGTAAAGATATAGTTATTATATTTATAAAAGCAGGGAGGAAATAAAAGGAAAACACAGCCTAGGTAAAAGTTGCCTTTAGACCTAAGGCAGAAGTAAACAGGAAGATGTTTAGTGTGATTATTAAGGGATTCCTAATATAATTAACAAACTATATTATAATTAAGGATATAAGGAAGAACATTAAAAAGGAAAATAAATTAAATATAGTAAAGATAATAGTATAAAAGCCAAGAGGAATAGCAATAAGGGTACTATTAGTAGTTAGTGTTAAGGGCACTAATAATAAAATAAGGTAGTAGAGCGACCAACACTGCGGACACGACGCGGTATCACGCCTAAAACGAAAAAGAAGCATGGAATCAGATTCCTTATTATCAAATACCCCCCCTAGTAATAGCGTATTGCATAAGGGGAGTAAGCAGTATAAGGGGTGTAATAATTAACAAATTTTTGCGTGGATCCGTAACTAACAAAGGACAAGGCACTACCTAGGAAGAAATGCAATATTAAGGAGAGAATCCCAGAGTAATAGTAGTGCAGGAAAAACTAAAGAATAAAATAAAATTACTAAAGGAGTTAATAATAAAAGTTATTCTAGAGGTAGAAATAATAAAAGTATAGGCTTTTATTAGGACCTTTATGCAAGTTACTATAGATATAGGAGGGGAGATAGCCTAAGTAAAGACTGGCACAGGAGATCTATAGGCATTAATTATAAAAGCAGTTAATAGCAAAGTAGAAACTATAGTTAAGAAGGCAGTTAAGGAGGCAATAAAGGCTGTCCCTAGGACTGGATTAATGGTTAGGGGGACTTAGGCAACTGTTACAGCTTGCGGAGTTACAGGGCAGAATATGACGATACCTTTAGCCTAAACAGAGGGTATAGCAATACTAGCCCGCTATTACTAGGAAGCAATGGTAAAGGAAAACACTATTAGCAAGGCAGTTAGGAACAGATTACTAGGAGAGATTATAAAGGCAGTAAATAGCACTATTAGTGTAGAGGAGGTAATAGCAGCACACAGACTGCAGAGTAGAGACACAGTTATTACGTTTACTAAGGCAGGGAGGAAATAGAAGAAAAACACGGCCTAGGTAAGAGTTACCTTTGGACCTATAACAGAAGTAAACAGGAAGATGTTTAGTGTGATTATTAAGGGATTCTTAATACAATTAACAAACTACGTTATAATTAAGGATATAAGGAAAAACATTAAAAAGGAAAATGGTCTAAACATGGCGAAGATAATAGTGCGAAAGCTAAAGGGAACAGCGACGAGGGCACTACTAGTGGTTAGCGTTAAGGGCACTAAGGCAGTAAACCGC
The DNA here is from genome assembly GCA_000222935.2 of Aciculosporium take MAFF-241224. Lineage (NCBI taxonomy): Eukaryota > Fungi > Ascomycota > Sordariomycetes > Hypocreales > Clavicipitaceae > Aciculosporium > Aciculosporium take. The sequence continues at coordinate 46,833 of AFQZ01000169.1, read as the reverse complement.
CTATGCCATAGGGGAATAGTATACTAAGCAGAGATTTTTAACGCTAAGCTATATAACAAGATAGTCTACCTAAAGCAATATTATAATTACTATAAGATTAGACATATTGCTAGATACTACAAGAAGGAAGCAAGATGCGGCAGGTATGCTGCTAAAAAACACCCTAAGGGAGAGAGGACTTGCCTAACGTTAACAGGTAAGGTATAGGAGAGATGCCTAAATTACACAGGGGCACATCTAGTATAGTCTTAGCTATACTCGGTAAGTAATAATAAGTGGCAATAGGCCCGGGAGGCTTACGCTACAAGGCCGCTATTCTTCCGCGACCATCGGTTAAAGGCCGTGACAGCTACTACAGGCAAGGGTTATTATAGAGAAGAGACCGGGGGATTAACAGAAAGGCAGCTAAGAGGAAGGAGCATATAACTAAGGGGCCTTTCTACAAGATAAACATACAAACTATAATTAGGACAGCAGAGACCGGCAGAGGAAGGCATAATACTAGCCTTCCTATAACTAATAAGAAAGCAGAACAATACCGGAGCCAGCCCAACTAAGGTGCTCTAAAGTATATAATAAAATATATAATTAAGGTTATATACTAGAATACACAGAAGAAAAGCAATCTAGTACATCTGGCGTTAGGGCATGATGTTAGCCCTAAGGTGATAGCCATTTAGGAACCAGGAGGCTATAATAGTATACTGCTAAATCTATCTTAAGGGCACTATACATTAGCAATATATAGTAAAAGAACAGCGATTTATATACACTAGAAGGTTAAGGCAGGGCTTTAGACTATAGGGAGGGGGGAGGATTAGTGTAGTATTAAGCTATATAGAGTAGAGGTGTATAATATATATTCCCTAGCTTATAAAAGGGAGTGGCAGATGCCTTTATAACACTTCGCTAACACCTAGGCAAAGGGTTAAAGTGTATTTATAAGGGACTTCAACTAACATCACCCCCTGTAGGACAGATTTAGCAGGACCTCTTAGGGGCATAATAAGATATTAGAATTCATAATAAGGTGGCAACTCGGCCTAGTTACTCCGTTTAGGGAAGTAATAAGGAGAGAACATAAAAGCAGGGACAGCACTATTAATCATGCATGGACCACTTATGACGTTAGTGTCGAGTTCACCAGGCTAGTGGAAATCGCCAGATCCGACCATATGCCTTAACTTATTAACATTAGGATAAGCAAGGAATTTAGCGGCAGCCTAGGGTTAATCCAGGGTTAGAGGACAGCGGACGAGAACCTAATTATAGTAAAGGCGCTAAACAGGCTTAAAAAGGAGGGGTTAGAGCTCCTGCTAGGTAACCGGTAGGAAGTCAACAACTATATGCAATAGCTTACTTACTAGCTTACAGAGATAGCCAATATAGTGGCACCTAAACGACCTTAAGGGCATAGCAAACCACAGCCATAGTGGAATAAAAGGGTTAAGAATATAATAGCAAAGGCAAGACGTGCTAGCAGGCAGTGGCAGCAATAACGGACGTAGGAATCATAGCAGATCTTAACAGAAGCTATAAAAATACAAGACCGTGTTATCTTAGAGGAGAAGAGAAGCAGCTAGTAATAGGCTGTTAGCAAGCTATTTAGGTCTAAAGGGAGCCTCTAGACCTTAGAGCATTAGGCCTGGCTATGGAGTGGACTCCCCCCAGAGATACAATAAGTTCTGCCACTAACTTAGCTAGGAAACGACGGCAGGGAGGAGATAGTAGAGGTTATATACAAGGGCAAGGCAAGGGCATTTGCAGAGAGGTTCTTCCCTCTATCTACGGCTAGGGCTTTAGGACCAGAGGGAGAAGAGGGGATAAGATACTATAATAATAAACAGGTGGCTCCTGCGTTTATAGAGGAGGAAATTAGAAAAGTCATAAAGAATACGGTAAGCTAGAAAGCCCTAGGGCCGGACAAGCTACTAACGGGTTTCCTTAAGCTATATAGCGCAGCCCTAATATCATGTTTAACATGCCTTACAAACGCATACTATAGCTTAGGACACCATCCGGCCTCCTTTTAGCGTGTAAAGGTAGTAGTTCTATGCAAACCTAGAAAGACCCCTAAGGAGTTAGGTAGACTAGGGGGGTAGAGGCCGATATCATTACTAAATACAATAGGTAAAGTAATTAAGGGAGCTATTATAAGGAGGATTACTACTATAGCAAAGGAAGGCCATATACTGCCGGATATGCAGATAGGCAACAGGGCTGGCAGGTTAACAGAGGTAGCACTAAGCATGCTAAAAGAGGTAGTAAGGATGGCGTAGCACTATTAGGGGATAGTATTATTACTACAGCTAGATATTACCAGGGCGTTTAATACTATTAGCTATAAATAATTAATATATACTATAAGGGAGTTAGGACTGCTGGGGTGGATGGCCAGATAAATAAAGGGTTTTACATTAGGAAGAAGAGTGTAATTAGCGTTTAACAGACATACTACTAAGGAAATCCAAATCACTGCAGGGGTTCCGTAAGGGTTGCCAGCGTCTCCTATCCTCTTCCTGTTATATATTATACTACTATATTAAAGGCTAGTAGCAGCAGAATTAACACTAACATTAGGGTTCTTAGATGATATAAATATTATAGTATATAAAAAAACAGCAGAGGAGACTAAAGTATAACTAAAAAGAGCCTAGAGAATATGTAAGGAGTAGTCAAAGGAGTACAGGCTAAGGTTTAACCCAGGGAAGAGCAAGTTAATGCACTTTATAAGGAAGAGGTAGGTAATTATAATGACAATCTGACTTAGAAGTATAACAATATAACCGACGCAATCAGCGCGATTCCTAGGGGTTTAGATTCACCGGAAGCTTCGTTAGTTAACACACATAGAGAAGGTGAATACTAAGCTGGTATAGCAGAAGTTAGCCCTTACAGCGCTAGCTGTGTCTATATGGGGATGCTGACTAGAATGTGTAAGATCCCTTTATATGCAGGTAATAAGAAGCATAATAGCATATAAAGCTGGGATATACCACACCTGCAGCAAGTTAAAAGGGGTAGCACAGGGGGTAGTAAAGGCATTTATAAAGGAACAGAATAAATGCTTAAGGCAGGTTATAGGGGCGTATAAGGCAACGCTAGTAACACTCTTAAAGACAAAAGCAGCAGTGCTGCTAGTGGATCTGTACCTTAATTACATTAAGTAATGATTTTACTAAAGACTTAAGGATAGTAGCATAGGCAAGAAGATATAATAAGCATGCAATTTAATAGCATTACAGCTACGACGTCAAGAAAGAGGCCGCCGACGTAACCTTTATAAGGCGTTTTCTAATGCCCCCCCCCCCCTCCCTAGCAGCCTTACAGCCAGGCAGGAATTAGAAAGGGAGTGGGAAAAACAGTGGATACAGCAGAGGCGTAAGGCTTAGGTAAAAAAAGGACGGGCAAAAGCAATAGCAGCAGATAAGGAACCTAATTTTAAGAGCATAAAGAAGATAGCACGGCTCTATAATAGCCTGCTTAAGCATAAATCTACGGCCTTAGTACAGCTCTAAACGGAAAAAATAAGGTTAAATGCCTTCCTCTATAGCAGACAGGTGCCCGAGGTAATATTGCCAATATGCTAATATTAGGGAGGAAATGAGGATATCTACTACCTTATTTTATTATGCCCGGAATATAATCATCTAAGGCCAATCCTAGCGATGCCCGCAATAAGAGACCCGAGGGAACTTAGGGCGGCGTTAAATAACAAGAAGTTTACACCGATTATTACAAAGTAGGTGCTCTTAACTGGGCGCCTCCAGCAGTATAGGTTAGCAGAGGAGCTTTATAAGGCATGGCAGATATGCAATAGCAAGGCTGGGAAAGGGACCAGAGGTAACAGAAATAACAGAAGAGGGGAGGAGGAGCTGGATTAGGAGGGGAGGTGCTTATAGGGGGTTTCTACTAACATACTAACCTCTTATATAAAGCACAACCACACTTCTGTCATTATCTGCAGTTCCCGGGGAACTAGCAGATACTATATACTAATAGTTAAAAATAACAAAGACTCTATAGTAAAGGCTTAGCAGGAGCTATATGGAAGAATATGGGTTTTCTCCCCTGTTTTAGGGTTTTTCCTGTATTAAGAAGTTAGCTGATGGACTAGATAGTGGCTCTAGCTACCTGGCGTACAATAATAATAATAATATTAAGGGCACTAAGGCAGTAAACTAACTATGCTATAGGGGAATAGTATACTAAGTAGAGATTTTTAATGCTAAGCTATATAATAAGATGATCCACCTAAAGCAATATTATAACTGCTATAAGATTAGACATATTACTAGATACTATAAGGAGAAAGTAAGATATAGTAGGTATACTGCTAAAAAACACCCTAAGAGAGAGAGAACTTACCTAATGTTAATAGGTAAGGTATAGGAGAGATGCCTAAATTATACAGGGGTATATCTAGTATAGTCTTAACTATGCTTAGTAAGCAATAAGAGATAGCAGTAGGCTAGGGAGGCTTATGCTATAAGGCTGCTGTTCTTCTGTAACTATTGGTTAGAGGTTATAATAGCTACTACAGGCAAGGGTTATTAGGGAGAAGAAACTAGGGGACTAATAGAGAGGCAGCTAAGAGAAAGGAGTATATAACTAAGGGGCCCTTTTATAAGATAAACCTATAAGCTAAGATTAGGATAATAAAGACCGGCAGAAAAAGGCATAATACTAGCCTTTCTACAGCCGACTAGAGGGCTAAACAATACCAGAGCCAGCCTAACCAGGGTGCTTTAAAGCATATAATAGAGTATATAATTAAGGTTATATACTAGAATATACAGAAGAAAAGTAATCTAGTATATCTGGTGTTAGGGCATAATGTCAGCCCTAAGGTAATAGCTATCCAGGAACCAGAAGGCTATAATAGTATACTACTAAATCTATCTTAAGAACACTATATATTAGTAATATATAGCAAAAGAATAGTAATTTATATATACTAAAAGGTTAAGACAGGACTTTAAACTATAGGGAGGGGGGAGGATTAGTATAGTATTAAGCTATATAAAGTAGAGATATATAACATTTATTCCCTGGCTTATAAAAGGGAGTAGCAAACGCCTTTATAACACTTTACTAATACCTAGGCAAAGGGCTAGAGTGTGTTTATAGGGGACTTTAACTAATATCACTCCTTATGGGATAGATTTAGCTAAATATCTTTAGGGCATAATAAGATATTAAAATTTATAATAAGGTAGTAACTCGGCCTAGCTATGCTATTTAGAGAAGTAATAAGAAGAGAATATAGCAGTAGGGATAGCACTATTAACCATGCATAGACTACCCATAACGTTAGTATTAAATTTATTAGGCTAGTAGAAATTGCCAGATCTAACCATATGCCCTAGCTTATTAGCATTAGGACAAATAAGGAATTAAGTAATAGCCTAGGGTTAGTCCAGGGTTAGAGAACAGTGGATAAGAACCTTATTATAGCAAAGGCTTTAAATAGGCTTAGAAAGAAGGGGTTAGAGCTTCTGCTATATAACTAGTAAGAAATTAATAACTATGTGTAGTAGCTTACTTAATAGCTTATAGAGATAGCTAATATAGTAGCACCTAAGCGACCTTAAGGGCATAGTAAACTATAGCCTTAATAGAATAAAAGGGTAAGGGACGTAATAGTAAAGGCAAGATATGCTAATAGGTAGTGGTAGTAATAACGGACATAGGAAGTATGGCAGGCCTTAATAGAAGCTATAAAAAAACAGGATTATATTATCTTAAAGGAGAAGAGAAGTAGCTAGTAATAGGCAGTTAGTAAGTTATCTAAGTCTAAAGAGAGTCTTTAGACCCTGGAGCATTAGGCTTAGCTATAGAGTAAACTTCCTCCTAAAAGGCAACAGGTCTTACTACTAACCTAGCTAGGAGATAATAATAGGGAGGAGATAGTAGAGGTTATATATAAGGGTAAGGTAAGGGCATTTACAGAGAGGTTCTTCCCTTTATTTATGGCTAGGGCTTTAGGTCTGGAGGTAAAGGAGGGGACAAGATATTATAATAATAATTAGGTAGTTCCTGTGTTTATAAAGGAGGAAATTAAAAAGGTTATAAAGAATATAGTAAGTTAGAAAGCCCTAGGACCGGATAAGCTGCTAACAGGTTTCCTTAAGCTATATAAAGCGGCCCTAATATTATATTTAATATGCCTTGTAAATGCTTGCTATAGCTTAGGATATTATCTGGCCTCCTTCTAACGAGCAAAGGTAGTAGTTCTATATAAACCTAGGAAGTCCCCTAAGGAGTTAGGCAGACTAGGGGGGTAAAGGCCGATATTACTATTAAACACAATAGGTAAAGTAATTAAGGGAGCTATTATAAGGAGAATTACTATTATAGTAAAGAAAGGCTATATACTACTGGACATATAAATAAGCAATAGGGCTGGCAGATTAATAGAGATAGCATTAAGCATACTAAAAGAGGTTATAAGAATAGCATAGCATTACTAGGGGATAGCATTATTATTATAGCTAGATATTACTAGGGCATTTAATACTATTAGCTATAAACGATTAATCTGTATTATAAAGGAGTTAGAACTACTAGGGTAAATGGCTAGATAGGCACAGGGCTTTACATTAAAAAGGAGAGTATAATTAGCGTTTAACAGACGTATTACTAAGGAAATCCAAGTTACTATAGGGGTTTTATAAGGGTTGCTAGCATCTCCTATCCTCTTCCTGCTCTATATTACGCTACTATATTACAGACTAGTAGCAGTAGAATTAACATTAATATTAGGGTTTTTAGATAATATAAATATTATAGTATATAGAAAAACGGCAGAGAAGATAAAAGTATAACTAGAAAGAGCCTGGAGAATATATAAGGAGTGGTTAAAGGAGTATAGGCTAAGGTTTAACCTAGGAAAGAGCAAGCTAATATACTTTATAAGGAAAAGGCAGGTAATTATAATAATAATCTAACTTAAAAGAGCAATAATATAACCGACATAATTAGCGCGATTCCTAGGGGTTTGGATTCACTAGAAGCTTTATTAGTTAACTTATATAGAGAAGGTGAATACTAAATTGTTATAGCAGAAATTAGCGCTTATAGTGCTAGCTGCATCTATGTAAGAATGCCAACTAAAGTGTATAAGATCCCTTTATATATAGGTAATAAGAAGTATAATAGCCTATAGAGTTAGGATATACCATACCTATAGTAAGCTAGAAGGGGTAGTATAGGGGGTAGTAAAGGCATTTATAAGGGAACAGAATAAATGCTTAAGGCGGGTTATAGGGGTGTATAAGGCAACGCTAGTAATACTCTTAGAGATAAAAGCAGTAGTACTGCCAGTAGATCTGTACCTTAATTACGTTAAACAATAATTTTACTAAAGACTTAAGGATAGTAGTATAAGCAAGAAGATATAGCAGGCCTGTAATTTAATAGCATTACAGCTATAACACTAAGGAAGAGGCCGCTAACGTAATCGCTATAAGGCGTTTCTTAATCGCCCCCCCCCCCCTCCCTAGCAGCCTTATAGCTAGATAGGAATTAGAGAGAAAGTAGGAAAAACAGTAGATCTAGCAGAGGTATAAGGCTTAGGTAAGAAAAGAACGGGTAAAAGTAATAGTAATAAACGAGGAACCTAACTTTAAGAGCATAAAAAAGATAGCAAAGCTTTATAATAGCCTGCTTAAGCATAAATCTGCAGCCCTAGTTTAGCTTTAAATAGAAAAAATAGGGCTAAATGCCTTTCTTTACAATAAATAGGTGCCCAAGGTAACTTTACTAATATGCTAATACTAGGGAGGAGACAAGGATATTTACTACCTTATCCTGTTATGCTTATTATTATTCATGTACGCTAGGTAGCTAGAGCCACTAACTAGTTCATCAACTAACTTCTTAATATAGGAAGAACCCTAAGATAGGGGAGAAAACCCATATTCTTCTATATAGCTCCCGCTAAGCCTCTGATATAGAGTCTTTATTGTTTCCAACCATTAGTATAAGATATCTGCCAGTTCCCCGGAACTGCAGACAATGACAGAAGTGTAGTTGTGCTTTATATAAAAGGTTAGTATGTTAGTAAAAACCCCCTATAAGCACCTCCCCTCCTAGTCCGGCTTTTCCTCCTCTATCCTGTTGTTTCTGTTGCCTCTGGTCCCTTTCTTAGCCTTGTTATTGCGTATCTGCCATGCCTTACTAAGCTTCTCTGCCAACCTGTACTGCTAAAGTCGCCTAGTTGAAAGCACCCACTTCACGATATTTGGTGCTAGCTTCTTGTTGTTAAGCGCTGCCCTGAGTTCCCATGGATCTCTCATTACGGGCACCGCCGGAATCGGTCTTAGATGGTTATATTCTGAGCATGACAGGATAAGGTAGTAGATATCCTCGTCTCCTCCCTAGTATTGGCATATTAGTGAAGTTACCTTGGGCACCTGTCTGTTATAGAGGAAGGCATTCAGCCTTATTTTTTCCGTTCGAAGCTGAACTAGGGCTGCAGATTCATGCTTAAGCAGGCTATTATGGAGCTTTGCTATCTTTTTTATGCTCTTGAAGTTAGGTTCCTCATCTACTGCTGTTGCTTTTGCCCGTCCTCTTCTCACCTGAGCCTTATGCCTCTGCCGGATCCACTGTTTTTCCCACTCCCTCTCTAATTCCTGTCTGGCTGTAAGGCTGCCAGGGAGGGGGGGGGGGGCATCAGGAAACGCCTTATAGCGATTACGTCGGCGGCCTCTTCCTCGGCGTTGTAGCTACAATGCTATTAAATTACAGGCCTGCCGTATCTTCTTGCCCATGCCACTATTCTTAAGTCTTTAGTGGAATCGTCGTTTAACGTAATTAAGGTACAGATCCACTAGCAGTACTGCTGCTTCTGTCTCTAAGAGTATTACTGGCGTCGCCTTATATGCCCCTATAACCCGCCTTAAGCATTCGTTCTATTCCCTTATAAATGCCTTTGCTACCCCCTGTGCTACCCCTTTTGGCTTACTGCGGGTGTGGTATATCCTAGCTCTATAGGCTATTATGCTTCGTATTACCTGTGTATAAAGGGATCTCGCACACTCTAGTCGGCATCCCTATGTAGACACAGCCAGCGCTGTAAGCGCTAATTTCTGCCGTGATAATTTGGCATTCACCTTCTCTATGTGGGTTAACCAACGAAGCTTCTGGTGAATCCAAACCCCTAGGAATTGCGCTGATTGTGTCGGTTATATTGTTGCTCTGCTAAGTCGGATCGTCGTTGTAATTGCCTGCCTCTTCCTTGTAAAGTGCATTAGCTCACTCTTTCCTGGGTTAAACCTTAGCCCATACTCCTTCGACTACTCCTTATATATTTTCTAGGCTCTTTTTAGTTATACTTTTGTCTTCTCTGCTGTTTTTCTATATGCTATAATGTTTGTATTATCCGAGAACCCTAACGTTAACGTTGATTCCGCCGCCGCTAGTCTTCGATATAGTGGCGTGATGTAGAGCAGGAAGAGGATAGGAGACGCCGGCGACCCTTGCGGAACCCCTGCAGTGACTTGGATTTCCTTGGTAATACGTCCGTTAAACGCTAATTATGCTCTCCTTTCTGATGTGAAGCCCTATACCTATCTGGCCATCTACCCTGGCAGTCCTAACTCCTTTATAGTGCGAATTAATCGTTCATAGCTGATGGTGTCGAACGCCCTGGTGATATCCAGCTGCAGTAATGATGCTATCCCCTGGTAATGCCACGCCGTTCTCATAACCTCTTTTAGCGTGCTTAGTGCTATCTCCGTTAATCTGCCAGCCCTGTTGCCTATCTGTATGTCCGGCAGTATATAGCCTTCCTCTGCTGCAATAGTAATCCTCCTTGTAATAGCTCCCTTAATCACTTTACCTATTGTGTTTAACAGCGATATCAGCCTCCACCCCCCCGGTCTGCCCAACTCCTTAGGGGACTTCCTAGGTTTGCATAGAACTACCACCTTCGCTCGTCGGAAGGAGGCCGGATGATATCCTAAGCCGCAGTAAGCATTCGCAAGGCGTGTTAAACACGATATTAGGGCCGCTTTATATAGCTTAAGGAAACCTGTTAGCAGCTCGTCCGGTCCTAAGGCTTTCTAACTTGCCGTATTCTTTATAACCTCTTTAATTTCCTCCTCTATAAACACAGAAACTGCCTGATCGTTGTTACAGTATCTTGTCCCCTTCTCTGCCTCTGGACCTAGAGCCCTAGCCGCGGATGGAGGGAAGAACCTCTCTGCAAATGCCCTTGCCTTGCCCTTGTGTGTAACCTCCACTATCTCCTCCCTACTATCGTCTCCTGGCCGGGTTAGTAGTGGGACCTGTTGCCTTTTAGGAGGAAGTCCACTCCATAGCCAGGCCTAACGCTCTAGGGTCTAAAGACTCCCTTTGGACCTGGATAACTCGCTAACTGCCTGTTGCTAGCTACTTTTCTTCTCCTCTGAGATAACACGATCCTGTTTTTTTGTAGCTTCTGTTAAGGCTTGCTATGCTTCTTACGTCCGTTGTTACTACTACTGCCTATTAGCACGTCTTGCCTCTGCTGTCGCGTTCCTTACCCTTTTATTCTACTAAGGCTGTGGTTTGCTGCGCCTTTAAGGTTGCTTAGGTGCTGCTATATTAGCTATCTCCGTGAGCTGTTGGGTAAGCCACTGCGCATAGTTATCGATTTCTTGCTGGTTGCATAGCGGAAGCTCTAACCCCTTCTTTCTAAGCCTGTTTAAAGCCTCTGCTATAATAAGGTTCTCGTCCGCTGTCCTCTAACCCTGGACTAACCCTGGGCTGTTGCTTAATTCCTTGTTTGTCCTAATGCTAATAAGCTGGGGTATATGGTCAGATCCGGCGATTTCCACTAGCCCGATGAATTCAACACTAACGTCGTAGGTGGTCCACGCATGGTTAATAGTGCTGTCCCTGCTGCTATGTTCTCTCCTTGTTACTTCCCTAAATGGCGTAGCTAGGCCGAGTTGCTACCTCGTTATAAATTCTAATATCTTATTGTGCCCCAGAGATGTTCGGCCGAATCTGTCCCACAAGGGGTGATGTTGGTTGAAGTCCCCTATAAACATACTCTGGCCCTTTGCCTGGGTATCGGCAAAGTGTTATAGAGGCGTCTGCCACCCCCTTTCGTAAGCCGGGGAATATATGTTGTACACCTCTACTCTATATAGCTTAACACTGCACTAATCCTCCCCCCTCCCTGTAGTCTAAAGCCCTGCCTCGACCTTCTGGTGTATATAAATTGCCGTTCTTCCACTGTATGTTGCTAATGTATAGTGCCCCTGAGATGGATTCGGCAGTATACTGTTATAGCCTCCTGGTTCCTGGATGGCTATTACCTTAGGGCTAATGTTATGCCCTAACGCCAGATGTACTAGATTGCTTTTCTTTTGTGTATTTTAGTACATAACCTTAATCATGTACTCTATTGTGTGCTTTGGAGCACCCTAGTTGGGCTGGCTCTAGTATTGTTCTGCTTTCTTGTCGGTTGTAGGAAGGCTAGTATTGTGCCTTCCTCTGCCGGTCTCTGCCGTCCTGATTGTAGTTTGTATGTTTGTCTTGTAAAAAGGCCCTTTAGTTGTATGCTCCTTCCTCTTAGCTGCCTTTCCGTTAATCCCCTGGTCTCTTCTTTATAATGACCCTTGCCTGTAGTAGCTGTCACGGCCTCCAACCGATGGTCGCGGAAGAACAGCGGCCTTATGGCGTAAGCCTCCTAGGCCTGTTGCTACCTATTATTGCTTACTGAGTATAGCCGAGACCATGCTGGATATGCCCCTGCGCAATTTGGGCATCTCTCCCGTACCTTGCCTGTTAACGTCAGGCAAGTCCTCTCTCCCTTGGGGTGTTTTTCAGTAGCATACCTGCCGTATCTTGCTTCCTCCTTGCAGTGCCTGGCAATATGTCTAATCTTATAGCAATTATAACATTGCTTTAGGTGGACCATCTTGTTGTATGGCTCGGCGTTGAAAATCTCTGCTTGGTATACTATTCCCCCATGGCATAGGCGGTTTGCTGCCTCGGTGCCCTTAATGCTAACTACTAGTGGTGCCCTCGTCGCTGTTCCCTTTGGCTTCCGCACTGTTATCTTTGCTATATTTAGACCATTCTCCTTTTTAATGTTTTTCCTTATATCCTTGATTGTAACGTGGTTTGTTAATCGTGTTGGGAATCCCTTAATAATTACACTGAACATCTTCCTGTTTACTTCCGCCGTAGGTCCAAAGGCAACTCTCACCCAGGCCGTGTTTTCCTTCCATTTCCTCCCTGCCTCAGTAAACGTAATAACTGTGTCTCTACTCTGCAGCCTGCGTGCTGCTATTGCCTCCTCCACGCTAATAGCGCTGTTTACTGCCTTTATAATCTCTCCTGGCAATCTGTTCCTGACTGCCTTGCTAATGGTGTTTCCCTTTACCATTGCTTCCCGGTAATAGCGGGCCGGTATTGCCATACCCTTTGTTCGGGCTAAAGGTATCGTTATATTCTGCCCTATGACTCTGCAAGCTGTAATAGTTGCCTAAGTCCCCCTAACCGTCGATCCAGTCCTAGGGACGGCCTCTATCGCCTCCTTAACCGCCTTCTTAACTGTGGTTTTAACTTTACTATTAACCGCTTCTATAATCGATGCCTGTAGATCTCCCGTGCCAGTCTTTGCTTAGGCTATCTCCCCTCCTGCATTTATAGCAACTTATGTAAAGGTCCTAATAGAAGCCCACACTTCTGTTATTTCTGCCTCTGGGATAACTTTTATTATTAACTCCTTTAGTGATTTCATTTTATTCTTTAGTTTTTCCTGTACTATTATTACTCTAGGATTCTCTCCTTAATATTGTATTTCTTCCTAGGTAGTGCCTTGTCCTTTGTTGGTCACGGATCCACGCGAAAATTCATTAATTATTGCACCCCTTGCGCTGCTTACTCCCCTTGTGCAATGCGCTATTGCTAGGGGGGGTATTTAATGATAAGGAATCCGATTCCGTGCTTCTTTTTCGTTTTAGGCGTGATACCGCGTCGTGTCCGCGGTGTTGGTCCTTTCCTAATTTTCTCTTTTATAAACATAAGAACTACTTTCCTGTTATGCTTAGAATATAACTATTTAAGACTAATTCTAGTAGTGCCTATAATAAGAAATCCACAGGAACTTAGGGCAGCGCTTAATAACAAGAAGCTAGCACTAAATATTATAAAGTAGGTGCTTTTAACTAGGCAACTTTAGTAGTATAGGTTGGCAGAGGAGCTTAGTAAGGCATAGCAGATACGTAATAATAAGGCTAAGAAAGGGACTAAAGGCAATGGAAACAACAGGATAAAGAAGGAAGAGCCGGACTAGGAGGGGAGGTGCTTATAAGGGGTTTTTACTAACATACTAACCTTTTATATAAAGCACAACCATACTTCTGTTATTATTTGCAGTTCTGGGGAACTGGCAGATATCTTATACTAATGGTTAGAAATAATAAAGACTTTATATTAGAGGCTTAGTGGGAGCTATATAGAAGAATATAGGTTTTCTCCCCTATCTTAGGGTTTTTCCTATATTAAGAAGTTAGTTAATGAACTAGTTAGTGGCTCTAGCTACCTAGTGTACATGAATAATAATAATAACATCTATTCCCCGGCTTATAAAAGGGAGTAGCAGACGCCTTTACAACACTTTGCTAATACCTAAGTAAAGGGCTAGAGTGTGTTCATAGGGGACTTTAACTAATATCACCCCTTATAGGACAGATTTGGCAAAATATCTCTAGGGCATGATAAGATATTGGAATTTATAATAAGGTAGCAACTTAGCCTAGCTATGCTGTTTAGGGAAGTAATAAGGAGAGAATATAGTAGTAGGGATAGCACTATTAACTATGCGTGGACCACCTATAACATTAGTATTAAGTTTATTAGGCTAGTGGAAATTGCCAGATCTAACCATATGCCCCAGCTTATTAGCATTAGAATAAATAAGGAATTAAGCAACAGCCTAGGGTTAGTCTGGGGTTAGAGGACAGCAGACAAGAACCTTATTATAGTAAAGGCTTTAAACAGGCTTAAAAAGAAGGGGTTAGAGCTTTTGCTATACAACTAGCAAGAAATTAATAACTATATATAGTGGCTTACTTAATAGCTTATAGAGATAGCTAATATAGTAGTACTTAAGCAATCTTAAGAGTATAATAAACTATAGCTTTAGTGGAATAAAAGAGTAAGGGACGTAATAGTAGAGGCAAGATATGCTAATAAGCAGTGGTAGTAATAACAGATACAGGAAGCATGGCAGGCCTTAATAAAAGCTATAAAAAAACAGGATTATATTATCTTAAAGAAAAAGAAAAGTAGCTAGCAATAGGCAGTTAGTGAGTTATCTAGGTCTAAAGGGAGTCTTTAGACCCTGGAGCGTTAGGCCTGGCTATAGAATAGACTTCCTCCTAAAAGGCAACAGGTCCTACTACTAACCCGGCTAGGAGATAACAGCAGGGAGGAGATAATAGAGGTTATATATAAGGGTAAGGCAAGGGTATTTGCAAAGAGGTTTTTCCCTTTATTTACAGCTAGGGCTCTAGGTCTAGAGGTAGAAAAAGGGATAAGATACTATAATAATAATTAGGCAGTTCCTGTGTTTATAGAAAAGGAAATTAAAGAGGTTATAAAGAATATAGTAAGTTAGAAAGCCTTAGGACCGGATAAGCTGCTAATAGGTTTTCTTAAGCTATATAGAGCGGCCCTAATATTATGTTTAACATGCCTTACAAATGCTTACTATAGTTTAGGATATTATCCGGCCTCCTTCTAATAAGTAAAGGTAGTAGTTCTATGTAAACCTAGGAAGTCCCCTAAGGAGTTAGGTAGACTAGGGGGGTAGAGGCTGATATTACTATTAAATACAATAAGTAAAGTAATTAAGAGAGCTATTATAAGGAGGATTATTATTATAGCAAAGGAAGGCTATATACTACTAGACATATAAATAAGCAATAAGGCTGGCAGATTAACAGAGGTAGTACTAAGCACGCTAAAAGAGGTTATAAAGATAGCGTAGTATTACTAGGGGATAGTATTATTACTACAGCTGGATATTACTAGGGTGTTTAACACTATTAGCTATAAATAATTAATCCACACTATAAAGGAGTTAGGACTACTAGGGTAAATGGCTAGATAAGCATAGGGCTTTATGTTAAAAAGGAGAGTATAATTAGCGTTTAACAGACATATTACTAAGGAAATCTAAGTTACTACAGGGGTTTTATAAGGGTTACTGGCGTTTTCTATTCTCTTCCTACTCTATATTATGCTACTATATTAAAGACTAGCAGCAGCGGAATTAATATTAATATTAGGGTTCTTAAATAATATAAACATTATAGTATATAGAAAAATAGCAGAGGAGATAAAAGTATAACTAAAAAGAGCTTAAAGAATATATAAGGAGTAGTTAAAGGAATATAGGCTAAGGTTTAACCTAGAAAAGAGCAAGCTAATGTACTTTATAAGGAAGAGGCAGGCGATTATAATAATAATTTAACTTAAAAGAGTAACAATACAACTAATACAATCAGCGCGATTCCTAGGGGTTTGGATTCACTAAAAGCTTTATTAGTTAACTTATATAGAGAAGGTAAATGTTAAATTATCACAGCAGAAGTTAGCACTTATAGTGCTGGCTGTGTCTACATAGGGATGCTAACTAAAGTATGTAAGATCCCTTTATATATAGGTAATAAGAAGCATAATAGCCTATAAAGCTAGGATATACTATACCTATAGCAAGCTAGAAGGGGTAGCATAGGGGGTAGTAAAGGCATTTATAAGGAAATAGAATAAATGCTTAAGGCAGGTTATAGGGGCGTATAAGGCAACGCTAGTAATACTTTTAAAAATAAAAGCAGCAGTGCTGCTAGTAGATCTGTACCTTAATTACATTAAATAATAATTCTACTAAAGACTTAAGGATAGTAATATAGGTAAGAAAATATAGCAGGCCTGTATATATTATATTATTGTATGCTAGGTAGCTAGAGCCACTATCTAGTCCATTAGCTAACTTCTTAATACAGGAAAAACCCTGAAACAGGGGAGAAAACCCATATTCTTCTATATAGCTCCTGCTAAGCCTTTACTATAGAGTCTTTATTATTTTCAACTATTAGTATATAGTATCTGCCAGTTCCCCGGGAACTGCAGATAATAACAGAAGTGTGGTTGTGCTTTATATAAGAGGTTAGTATGTTAGTAGAAACCCCCTATAAGCACCTCCCCTCCTAATCCAGCTTCTCCTCCCCTCTTCTATTATTTCCGTCACCTCTGGTCCCTTTCCTAGCCTTATTATTGCATATCTACTATGCCTTGTAAAGCTTCTCTGCCAACCTGTACTGCTGGAGGCGCCTAGTTAAGAGCACTTACTTTATAATAATCAGTGCAAACTTCTTGTTGTTTAACGCTGCCCTAAGTTCCCTTAGGTCTCTTATTGCAGGCATCGCTAGGATCGGCCTTAGATAATTATATTCCGGGCACAATAAAATAAGGTAGTAGATATCCTTATTTCCTCCCTAATATTAACATATTGGCGATGTTACCTTGGGCACCTGTCTGCTATAGAGGAAGGCATTTAACCCTATTTTTTCCGTTTAGAGCTGTACTAAGGCTGTAGATTTATGCTTAAGCAGGCTATTATAAAGCCGTGCTATCTTCTTTATACTCTTAAAATTAGGTTTCTCGTCTGCTGCTATTGCTTTTGCCCGTCCTCTTCTTACCTAAGCCTTATGCCTTTACTATATCTACCGTTTTTCCCACTCCCTCTCTAATTCCTGCCTAGCTGTAAGGCTGCTAGGGGAGGGGGGGGGGGGCATTAGGAAACGCCTTATAGAGGTTGTATTAGCAGCCTCTTCCTTAACGTCATAGCTGCAATGCTATTAAATTGCATGCTTGTTATATCTTCTTGCCCATGCTACTATCCTTAAGTCTTTAGTGGAATCGTTGCTTAATGTAATTAAGGTACAGATCCACTGGCAGCACCGCTGCTTTTATCTTTAAGAGTATTACTAGCGTTGCCTTATACGCCCCTGTAACCCGCCTTAAGCATTTATTCTGTTCCTTTATAAATACCTTTGCTACCCCCTGTGCTACCCCTTTTAACTTGCTATGGGTGTGGTATATCCCAGCTTTATATGCTATTATGCTTCTTATTACCTGTGTATAAAGGGATCTTATACATTCTAGTTAGCATCCCTATGTAGACGCAGCTAGTGCTATAAGGGCTAACTTCTACTGTGCTAGCTTAGCATTCACCTTCTCTATATGTATTAACTAACAAAGCTTCTAGTGGATCCAAACCCCTAGGAATCGCACTAATTACGTTGGTTGTATTATTGTACTTCTAAGTCAGATTATTATTATAATTACCTGCCTCTTCCTTATAAAGTGCATTAACTTGCTCTTTCCTAGGTTAAACCTTAGCCTGTACTCCTTTAACTATTCCTTATATATTTTCCAGGCTCTTTCTAGTTATACTTTAGTCTCCTCTGCTATTTTTCCATATGCTATAATGTTTATATCATCTAAGAACCCTAACATTAGTGTTAATTCTGCTGCTACCAGCCTTTAATACAGTAGTGTAATATATAACAGGAAGAGGATAGGAGACGCCAGCGACCCTTGCAGAACCCCTACAGTGATTTGGATTTCCTTAGTAGTACGTCCGTTAAACGCTAATTATACTCTTCTTCCTAATATAAAACCCTTTATCTATCTAGCCATTTACCCTAATAGTCCTAACTCCCTTATAGTGTATATTAATCATTTATAGCTAATAGTGTTAAATGCCCTAGTAATATCTAGCTATAATAATAATGCTATCCCCTAATAGTACTATGCCATTCTCACTACCTCTTTTAGTGTGCTTAGTGCTACCTCCGTTAACCTGCTAGCCCTATTGCTTATTTACATGTCTGGTAGTATATAGCCTTCCTCTACTGCAGTAGTAATCCTCCTTATAATGGCTCCCTTAATTACTTTGCTTATTGTGTTTAGTAATAATATTAGCCTCTATCCCCCTAGTCTGCCTAACTCCTTAGGGGTCTTCCCAGGTTTACATAGAACTACTACCTTTGCACGCCAGAAGGAGGCCGGATAGTGTCCTAAGCTATAGCATGCGTTTACAAGGCGTGTTAAATATAATATTAGGGCTGCGCCATATAGCTTAAGGAAACCTATTAGTAGCTCGTCCGGCCCTAGGGCTTTCTAGCTTACTATATTCTTTATAACTTCTCTAATTTCCTTCTTTATAAATACAGGAGCCACCTGTTTATTATTATAGTATCTTGTTCCCTCTTCTCTCTCTGGTCCTAGAGCCCTAGCCGCGGATAAAGAGAAGAACCTCTCTGTAAATGCCCTTGCCTTGCCCTTATATATAACCTTTACTATCTCCTCCCTACTGTCGTTTCCTAGCTAAGTTAGTAGTAGAACTTATTATATCTCTAGGGGGAGTCCACTCCATAGCCAGGCCTAATGCTCTAAGGTCTAGAGGCTCCCTTTAGACCTAGATAGCTTGCTAACAGCCTATTGCCAGCTGCTTTTCTTCTCCTCTAAGATAATACGGTCCTGTATTTTTATAGCTTCTGTTAAGGTCTGCTATGATTCCTGTGTCTATTATTGCTACTACTGCCTGCTAGCACGTCTTACCTCTGCTGTTACGTCCTTAACCCTTTTATTCCACTATAGCTGTGGTTTACTATGCCCTTAAGGTCGTTTAGGTGCCACTATGTTAGCTATCTCTATAAGCTAGTGAGTAAGCTATTGTGCATAGTTATTAACTTCCTGCCGGTTACTTAGCAGGAGCTCTAACCCCTCCTTTTTAAGCCTGTTTAGCGCCTCTGCTATAATTAGGTTCTTGTCTACTATTCTCTAACCCTAGATCAACCCTAGGCTGCTGCTAAATTCCTTGCTTATCCTAATATTAATAAGTTAAGGCATATGGTCGGATCCGGCGATTTCCACTAGCCTAGTGAACTTAATACTAACGTTATAAGTGGTCTACGTATAATTAATAGTGCTATCCCTACTTCCATGTTCTCTCCTTATTACTTCCCTAAACGGAGTAACTAGGCCGAGTTGCTACCTTGTTATAAATTCCAACATCTTATCATACCCCTAAGAGGTCCTGCCAAATCTGTTCTATAGGGAGTAATGTTAGTTAAAGTCCCCTATAAATACACTTTAACCCTTTGCCTAGGTGTCGGCGAAGTGTTATAGAGGTGTCTGCCACCCCCTTTTATAAGCCGGGGAATATATATTATACACCTCTACTTCACATAGCTTAACACTATACTAATCCTCCCCCCTCCCTATAGTCTAAAGCCCTGCCTTAACCTTTTAGTGTATATAAATTGCTATTCTTCTACTGTATATTACTAATATATAGTGCCCCTAAGATAGATTTAGCGGTATACTATTATAGCCTCCTGGTTCCTGGATGGCTATTACCTTAGGGCTAACGTTATGCCCTAATGCCAGATATACTAGATTGCTTTTCTTCTATGTATTCCAGTACATGACCTTAATTATGTACTCTATTGTGTGCTTCGGAGCACCCTAGTTAGGCTGGCTCTAGTATTGTTCTGCTCTCTTATTAGTTATAGGAAGGCTAGTATTGTGCCTTTCTCTGCCGGTCTCTGCCGTCCTAATTATAGTTTATATGTTTATCTTATAAAAAGGCCCCTTAGTTATATGCTCCTTCCTCTTAGCTGCCTTTCTGTTAATCCCCTAGTCTCTTCTCTATAATAACCCTTGCCTATAGTAGCTGTTACAGCCTTTAACCAATGGTCGCGGAAGAACAGCGGCCTTATGGCGTAAGCCTCCCGGGCCTGTTGCCACTTATTATTACTTACTAAGCATAGCTAAGACCATGCTGGATATGCCCCTGTGTAATTTAGGTATCTCTCCCGTACCTTGCCTGTTAACATCGGGTAAGTCCTCTCTCCCTTAGGGTGTTTTTTAGTAGCATACCTGCTGCATCTTGCTTCCTCCTTATAGTACCTAGCAATGTATCTAATCTTATAATAATTATAATATTGCTTTAGGTAGACTATTTCGTTATATAGCTTGGCGTTGAAAATCTCTGCTTGGTATACTATTCCCCCATGGTATAGGCGGTTTGCTGCCTTAGTGCCCTTAACGCTAACCACTAGTAGTGCCCTTGTCGCTGTTCCCTTTAGCTTCTGCACTATTATCTTCACCATATTTAGACTATTCTCCTTTTTAATGTTTTTCCTTATATTCTTAATCACAACGTGGTTTGTTAATTATGTTAGGAATCCCTTAATAATTACACTAAACATCTTCCTATTTACTTCCGCTGTAGGTCTAAAGGCAACTCTCACCTAGGCCGTGTTTTCCTTCTATTTCCTCCTTGCCTTAGTAAATATAATAACTATGTCTTTACTCTGCAGTCTGCGTACTGCTATTACCTCCTTTATACTAATAGTGCTGTTTACTGCCTTTATAATCTCTCCTAGTAATCTGTTTCTAACTGCCTTACTAATAGTGTTTTCCTTTACTATTACTTCCTGGTAATAGCAGGCTAGTATTGCTATACCCTCTGTTTAGGCTAAAGGTATTGTTATATTCTGCCCTGTAACTCCGCGAGCTATAACAGTTGCCTAAGTCCCCCTAACTATTAATCTAGTCCTAGGGACAGCCTCTATTGCCTCCTTAACTGCCTTTTTAACTATGGTTTCTACTTTACTATTAACTGCTTTTATAATTAATGCCTGTAGATCTCCTATGCTAGTCTTTACTTAGGCTATTTCCCCTTTATATTTATAGTAACTTACGTAAAGGTCCTGATAAAAGCCTATACTTCTGTTATTTCTGCCTTTAGAATAACTTTTATTATTAACTCCTTTAGTGATTTTATTTTATTCTTTAGTTTTTCCTACACTACTATTACTCTAGGATTCTCTCCTTAATATTGTATTTCTTCCTAAGTAGTGCCTTATCCTTTATTAGTTGTAAATCCATATAAAAATTTATTAATTATTATACCCCTTACGCTGCTTACTTCCCTTATATAATACGCTATTACTAGGGGGGGTATTTAATAATAAGGAATCCGATTCCGTGCTTCTTTTTTGTTTTAGGCGTGCTACCGCGTCGTGTCCGCGGTGTTGGTCATCTAAGGGTATATATACTAGTAAAAAAGACAAAGAGTTATTACCCCTGGATAGCAGGGATAAGGATAAATATAAAAAGGCTGCTTAGAATCATAGCAGGCCTGTAATTTAATAGAATTACAGCTATAATGCTAAGGAAGAGGCTGCTAACGTAATCACTATAAGGCGTTTCCTAATGCCCCCCCCCCCCTCCCTAGCAGCCTTATAGCTAAATAGGAATTAGAGAGGGAGTGGGAAAAACAGTGGATCTAGCAAAGGTATAAGGCTTAGGTAAGAAGAGAACAGGCAAAAGTAATAGTAGTAAATAAGGAACCTAACTTTAAGAGCATAAAAAAGATAGTAAAGCTTTATAATAGCCTGCTTAAGCATAAATTTATAGCCTTAGTTTAGCTTTAAACAGAAAAAATAAGGCTAAATGCCTTTCTTTATAATAAATAGGTGCTTAAGGTAACTTTACTAATATGTTAATACTAGGGAGGAGACAAGAATATCTACTACCTTATCTTGTTATGCTTAGAATATAACTATTTAAGACTAATTCTAGTAGTACCTATAATAAGAGATCTACAGGAACTTAGAGTGGCACTTAATAATAAAAAGCTAGCACTAAATATTATAAAGTGGGTGCTTTTAACTAGGCAACTTTAGCAGTATAGGTTAGCAGAGGAGCTTAGTAAGGCATAGCAGATATATAATAATAAGGCTGAGAAAGGGACCAGAAGCAACAGAAATAATAGGATAGAGGAAAAAGAGCCGGACTAGGAGGGGAGGTGCTTATAGGGGGTTTTTACTAACATACTAACCTTTTATATAAAGCACAACCATACTTTTGTTATTATCTGCAGTTCCAGGGAACTAGCAGATATCTTATACTAATAGTTGGAAATAATAAAGACTTTATACCAGAGGCTTAGCGGGAGCTATATAGAAGAATATGGGTTTTCTCCCCTATCTTAGGGTTTTTCCTATATTAAGAAGTTAGTTGATGAACTAGTTAGTGGCTCTAGCTACCTAGCGTACATGAATAATAATATCCTGGCTTTATAGGCTATTATGCTTCTTATTACCTATATATAAAGGGATCTTGTATACTTTAGTTAGTATCCCTATATAGACACAGCTAGTATTATAAGTACTAACTTCTGCTATAATAATTTAGCATTTACCTTCTCTATATAGGTTAACTAATAAAGCTTCTAGTAAATCCAAACCCCTAGGAATTATGCTAATTATGTCGGTTATATTATTATTCTTTTAAGTTAAATTGTTATTATAATTACCTGTCTCTTCCTTATAAAGTATAATAGCTTGCTCTTCCCTAGGTTAAACCTTAGCTTATACTCCTTTAACTACTCCTTACATATCCTCTAGGCTTTTTCTAGTTATATTTTAGTCTCCTCTACTGTTTTTTTATATACTATAATATTTATATTATCTAAAAACCCTAATGTTAATATTAATTCCGCTGCTACTAGTCTTTAATATAATAATATAATATAAAGCAGGAAAAGGATAGGAGACGCCAGTAGCCCTTATGGAACACTTATAGTAACTTGGATTTCCTTAGTAATACGCCTATTAAATGCTAGTTATGCTCTTCTTTTTAATATAAAACCCTGTGTCTATTTAGCCATTTACCCTAGTAGTCCTAACTTCTTTATAGTATAAATTAGCTGTTTATAGCTAATAGTGTTAAACGCCCTAGTAATATCCAGCTGTAATAATAATACTATTCTCTAGTAATACTATGCTATCTTTATAACCTCTTTTAGTATACTTAGTACTACCTTTATTAACCTACTAGCCCTATTACCTATTTGTATATTTAGTAGTATATAGCCTTTCTTTGCTATAGTAGTAATCCTCCTTATAATAGCTCCCTTAATTACTTTTCTTAGTGTGTTTAATAGTAATATTGGCCTCTACCCCCCTGGTCTGCCTAGCTCCTTAGGGGTTTTTCTAGGTTTATATAGAACTACTACCTTTACTTGCTAAAAGGAGGCTGGATAGTGTCCTAAACTATAGTATGTATTTATAAGGCATATTAAACATAATACTAGGGCTGCTTTATATAGCTTAAGGAAACCTATTAGTAGCTTATCTGGCCCTAGGGCTTTTTAACTTACTATATTCTTTATAACTTCTCTGATTTCCTCCTCTATAAATATAGGAACCATCTGATTATTATTATAGTATCTTGTCTTTACCTCTGTTTCTAGACCTAAAGCCCTAGCTATGGATAAAGGAAAAAACCTCTCTGTAAATGCCTTTACCTTACCCTTATATATAACCTCTACTATCTTCTCCCTACTATTATCCCCTAGCTAAGTTAGTAGTAGGACCTGTTATATCTTAGGAGGAAGTCCACTTTATAACTAGGCCTAGTGCTCTAGGGTTTAAAGGCTCCCTTTTAACCTAAATAACTTACTAACTACCTATTACTAACTATTTCTCTTCTCTTTAGAGATAATATAATTCTGTTTTTCTATTGCTTCTATTAAGGCCTGCTATAATTCCTATGTCTATTGTTACTACTACTACCTATTAGTATGTCTTGCCTTTACTATTATATCTTTTACCCTTTTATTTTACTAAGGCTGTGGTTTACTATGCCCTTAAGGTTATTTAAGTGCCGCTATATTAGCTATTTCTATAAGCTAATAGGTAAGCTATTATATATAGTTATTAATTTCCTGCTAGTTATATAGCGGGAGCTGCACGCCGATTGCAGAGTGGAGACACAGTTATCACGTTTACTAAGGCAGGGAGGAAATGGAAGGAAAACACGGCCTGGGTGAGAGTTGCCTTTAGACCTACGGCAGAAGTAAACAGGAAGATGCTTAGCGTGATTATTAAGGGATTCCTAATACGATTAACGAACTACGTTGCAATTAAGGATATAAGGAAAAACATTAAAAAGGAGAATGGCTTAAACATGGTAAGGATAATAGTGCAGAAGCCAAAGGGAATAGCAATAAGAGCACCACTGGTGGTTAGTGTTAAGGGCACTGAGGCAGCGAACCGCCTATGCCATAGGGGAATAGTATACTAAGCAGAGATTTTCAATGCCGAGCTATATAACGAGATGGTCCACCTAAAGCAATGTTATAACTGTTATAAGATTAGATATATTGCTAGATACTATAAGGAGGAAGCAAGATGCGGCAGGTATGCTGCCAGAAAACACCCTAAGGGAGAGAGGACTTGCCTGATGCTAACAGGCGAGGTACGGGAGAGATGCCTAAATTGTGCGGGGGCATATTTAGTATAGTCTTGGCTGTGCTTAGTAAGCAATAATAGGTGGTAGCAGGCCTGGGAGGCTTACGCTATAAGGCCGCTGTTCTTCCGCGACTATTGGTCGGAGGCCGTGATAGCTACCATGGGCGAGGGTTATTATAAAGAAGAGACTAGGGGACCGACGGAAAGGCAGCTAAGAGGAAGGAGTATATAATTAAGGGGCCTTTTTACAAGACAAACCTACGAACTACGATTAGAACGACAGAGACCGGCAGAGGAAGGCACGATGCTGGCCTTTCTATAACCGACTAGAGAGCAGAATAATACCGGAGCCAGCCTAACCAGGGTGCTCTGAAGCACATAATAGAGTACATAATTAAGGTCATATACTAGAATATATGGAAGAAAAGCAATCTAGTACATCTGGCGTTAGGGCATGACGTTAGCCCTAAGGTGATAGCCATCTAGGAACCAGGAGGCTATAACAGTATACTGCTAAATCTATCTTAGGGGCACTATATGTTAGCAATATACAGCAGAAGAACGGCAATTTATATACACCAGAAGGTTAAGGCAGAACTTTGGACTATAGGGAGGGGGGGGGATTAGTGTAGTGTTAAGCTATGTGGAGTAGAGGTGTATAACATCTATTCCCTGGCTTATGAAAGGGAGTAGTAGACGCCTTTATAATACTTTGCCAATACCTAGGCAAAGGGCCGGAGTGTGTTTGTGGGGGACTTTAACCAACATCACCCCCTGTGGGACAGATTCGGCCGAACCTCTCAGGGGCATGATAAGATGTTGGAATTTATAATAAGGTGGCAGCTCGGCCTAGTTATGCCGTTTGGGGAAGTAATAAGGAGAGAACATGGCAGTAGGGATAGCACTATTAATTATGCGTGGACCACTTATAACGTTAGTGTCGAATTCACCGGGCTAGTGGAAATCGCCGGATCCGACCATATGCCTTAGCTTATTAGCATTAGGACAAGCGAGGAATTAAGCGACAGCCTAGGGTTGGTCTGGGGTTGGAGGACAGCGGACGAGAACCTTATTATAGCAGAGGCTTTAAACAGGCTTGGAAAGGAGGGGTTAGAGCTCCCGCTAGGTAACCGGCAGGAAGTCGATAACTATGCGCAATGGCTTACCCACCAGCTCACGGAGATAGCCAATATAGCGGCACCTGTATGACCCTAAGGGCGTAGCAAACCACAGCCTTAGTAGAATAAAAGGGTTAAGGACGTAATAACAGAGGCAAGACGTGCTAATAGGCAGTGGTGGTAATAACAGACGCAGGAATCGTGGCAGACCTTAACAAAAGCTATAAAAATACAGGACTGTGTAATCTTGGAGGAGAAGAGAAACAGCTAGCAATAGGCTGTTAGCGAGCTATCTAGGTCCAAAGGGAGCCTCTGGACCTTGGAGTGTTGGGCCCGGCTACGGAGTGGACTTCCCCCTAAGATGCAACAGGTCCCGCCACTAACTCAGCCAGGAGACAACGGAAGGGAGGAGATAGTGGAGGTCATATATAAGGGTAAGGCAAGGGCATTTGCAGAGAGGTTCTTCCCTCTATCCGCGGCTAGGGCTCTAGGACCAGAGGGAGAAGAGGGGATAAGATACTGCGGCAATGATCAGGTAGTCCCTGCGTTTACGGAGGAGGAAATTAGAGAGGTTATGAAGAATACGGTAAGTTAGAGAGCCCCAGGGCCGGACAAGCTGCTAATAGGTTTCCTTAAGCTATGCAGAGCAGCCCTAATATTGTGTTTAATACGCCTTGCGAACGCATGCTATGGCTTGGGACACCATCCGGCCTCCTTCCAGCGTGTAAAGGTGGTAGTTCTATGCAAACCTGGGAAAACCCCTAAGGAGCTGGGCAGACCGGGGGGGTAGAGGCTGATATCGTTGCTAAATACGATGGGCAAAGTGATTAAGAGAGCTATTATAAAGAGGATCACCACTATAGCAGAGGAAGGCTATATACTACCAGACATGCAGATGGGCAACAGGGCTGGCAGGTTAATGGAGGTAGCACTAAGCACGCTAAAAGAGGTCGTAAGGATAGCATGGCACTATTGGGGGATAGCATCCTTACTATAGCTGGATATTACTAGGGCGTTTAACACTGTTAGCCACAAACGATTGATCCGCACTATGAGGGAGTTAGGACTGCTAGGGTGGATGGCTAGATGGGTAAAGGGTTTTACAACAGGAAGAAGAGCATAATTGGCATTTGACGGACGTACCACTGAGGAAATCTAAGTCACTGCAGGGGTCCTGCAAGGGTCGCTGGCGTCCCCTATCCTCTTCCTGTTGTATATTACGCCACTATATTGAAGGCTGGCAGCGGCAGAATTAACACTAACGTTAGGGTTCTCGGATGATATAAACATTATAGCATATGGAAAAACGGCAGAGGAGACTAAAGTATAACTAGAAAGAGCCTGGAGAATATGTGAGGAGTGGTCAAAGGAGTACGGGCTAAGGTTTAACCTAGGGAAGAGTAAGCTAATGCACTTTACAAGGAAAAGGCAGGCAATTATAACAACGATCCGACTTAGAAGTACAACAATATAACCAACGTAATCAGCGCGATTCCTAGGGGTTTGGATCCACCGGAAGCTTCGTTGGTTAACACATATAGAGAAGGTGAATGCTAAGCTGTTACGGCAGAAGTTAGCCCTTACAGCGCTGGCTGCGTTTACATAGGGATGCTGACTAGAATGTGTAAGATCCCTTTATACGCAGGTGATAAGAAGCATAATAGCATATAGAGCTAGAATATACCACACCCGCAGTAAGTCAGAGGGGGTAGCACAGGGGGTAGCAAAGGCATTTGTAAGGGAACAGAATAAATGCTTAAGGCGGGTTATAGGGGCGTATAAGGCGACACTAGTAACACTCTTAAAGACAGAAGCAGCGGTGCCACTAGTGGATCTGTACCTTAATTACATTAAGCGATGATTTCACTAAAGACTTAAAAACAGTAGCATGGGCAAGAAGATACAACAGGCATGTAATTTAATAGCATTGCAGCTACGACGCCGAGAAAGAGGCCGCCGATGTAACCTCTACAAGGCGTTTTCTGATGCCCCCCCCCCCCTTCCCTGGCAGCCTTATAGCTAGGCAGGAATTAGAGAGGGAGTGGGAAAAACAGTGGATACGGCAGAGGCGTGAGGCTTGGGTGAGAAGAGGACGGGCAAAAGCAACAGCAGTAGATGAGGAACCTAATTTTAAGAGTATAAAGAAGATAGTATAGCTCTATAATAGCCTGCTTAAGCATGAATCTGCGGCCTTAGTGCAGCTTTGAACGGAAAAAATAGGGCTAAATGCCTTCCTATATAGCAGACAGGTGCCTGAGGTAACATTACTAATATATCAGTGTTGGGGAGGAGACGAGGATATCTACCACCTTATCCTATTATGCCTAGAACATAACTATCTAAGGCCGATCCTGGCGATGCCTATAATAAGAGACTCGAGGGAACTTAGGGCGGCGTTAAATAATAAGAAGTTAGCACTAATTATCGCAAAGTAGGTGCTCTTAACTAGGCGACTCTAGCAGTATAGGTTGGCGGAGGAGCTTTGCAAGGCATGGCAGATACATAATAGCAAGGCTGAGAAAGGGACTAGAGGTAACGGAAACAATAGAATAGAGGAGGAGGAGCTGGATTAGAAGGGGAGGTGCTTATAAAGGGTTTCTACTAATATACTAACCTCTTATACAAAGCACAACCACACTTCTGTCATTATCTGTAGTTCCAGGGGAACTGGCAGATACCTTATACTAATGGTTAAAAACAACAAAGACTCTATAGTAAAGGTTTAGCGGGAGCTATATGGAAGAATATGGGTTTTCTCCCCTATTTTAGGGTTTTTCCTGTATTAAGAAGTTAGTTGATGAACTAGATAGTGGCTCTAGCTACCTAGCGTACATGAATAATAATATAGCGGGAGCTTTAATCTCTCCTTTCTAAGTCTGTTTAAGGCCTTTGCTATAATAAGGTTTTTATTTGCTATTTTCTAACCCTAGACTAACCCTAGGCTGTTGCTTAATTTCTTATTTATCCTAATACTAATAAGATAAGGTATATGGTCGGATCCGGTGATTTCTACTAGCCTAATAAATTTAATACTAATATTATAAGTAGTCTATATATGGTTAATAGTGCTATCCCTATTGCTATACTTTCTTTTTATTACTTCCCTAAATGGCATAGCTAGGCTAAGTTACTATCTTATTATAAATTCTAATATCTTATTATGCCCCTAAAAGGTTTAGCTAAATCTATCCTATAAGGGGTAGTATTAATTAAAGTCCCTTATAAATATACTTTAGCTCTTTGCTTAGATATTAGTAAAGTATTATAAAGGCATCTGCTACTCCCTTTTATAAGCTAGGGAATAAATATTATATGCCTTTACTTTATATAGCTTAATACTATACTAATTCTTCCCCCTCCTTATAGTCTAAAGTCCTATCTTAACCTTTTAATATATATAAATTACTATTCTTTTACTATATATTACTAATATATAGTTTCCCTAAGATAGATTTAGTAGTATACTATTATAACCTTCTGGTTCTTAAATAGCTATTACCTTAGGGCTAATACTATGCCCTAATACTAAATATACTAAATTTCTTTTCTTCTGTGTATTCTAGTATATAACCTTAATTATATACTTTATTATATGCTTTAAAGCACCCTAGTTAGGCTAGCTCTGGTATTGTTTTGCCCTCTAGTTAGTTATAAAAAGGCTAGTATTATGCCTTTCTCTACTAGTCTTTGCTGTTCTAATTATAGCTTATAGGTTTATCTTATAAATAGGCCCCTTAGTTATATGCTCCTTTTTCTTAGCTACCTCTCTATTAGTCCCCTAGTCTCTTCTTTATAATAACCCTTACCTGTAGTAGCTATTATAACCTTTAACTAATAGCTGTAAAAGAATAGCAACCTTATAGCATAAGCCTCCTTAGCCTACTACTATCTATTATTACTTACTAAATACAGCTAAGATTATACTAGATATGCCCCTGTATAATTTAGGTATTTCTCCTATACCTTGCCTATTAACATTAGGTAAGTCCTCTCTCCCTTAGGGTATTTTTTAGTAGTATACCTACTATATCTTACTTCCTTTTTATAGTACCTAGTAATATATCTAATCTTATAGTAGTTATAATATTACTTTAAGTGGATTATCTTATTATATAGCTTAGTATTAAAAATCTCTGCTTAGTATATTATTCCCCTATAGCATAGGTAGTTTACTGCCTTAGTGCCCTTAATACTAACTACTAGTAATGCCCTTATTATTATTTCCTTTAGCTTTTATACTATTATCTTTACTATATTTAAACTATTCTTCTTTTTAATATTCTTCCTTATATCCTTAGTTATAATGTAGTTTATTAATTATATTAGGAATCCCTTAATAATTACACTAAACATCTTCCTGTTTACTTTTACCTTAGGTTTAAAGGCAACTTTTACCTAGGCTATGTTTTCCTTTTATTTCCTCCTTACTTTAGTAAATATAATAACTATGTTTTTACTTTATAGTTATTATATTACTATTACCTCCTTTATACTAATAGTGCTGTTTACTGTCTTTATAATCTCCCCTAGTAATTTATTCCTAACTACCTTACTAATAGTATTTCCTTTTACTATTACTTTTTAGTAGTAGCCGGCTAGTATTACTATGCCCTCTGTTTAGGCTAAAGGGATTATTATATTCTGCCTTATAACTTTATAAGCTATAATAGTTACTTAAGTCCCCTTAACCGCTGTTTTAGTCCTAGAAATAGCCTTTATTACCTCCTTAACTGCCTTTTTAACTATAGTTCCTACCTTGCTATTAACTGCTTTTATAATTAAAGCCTGTAGGCCTTTTATGCTAGTTCTTATTTAGGCTATTTCCCTGCCTATATCTATGGTAATTTATATTATTATTCATATACGCTAGGTAGCTAGAGCCACTAACTAGTCCATCAACTAACTTCTTAATATAGGAAAAACCCTAAGATGGGGAGAAAACCCATATTCTTCTATATAGCTCCCGCTAAGCCTCTGGTATAGAGTCTTTATTATTTCTAACTATTAGTATAAGATATCTGCCAGTTCCCTGGAACTGCAGATAATAACAGAAGTGTAGTTGTGCTTTATATAAAAGGTTAGTATATTAGTAAAAACCCCCTATAAGCACCTTCCCTTCTAGTCTAGCTCTTCCTCCTTTATCCTATTGTTTTTATTGCCTCTGGTCCCTTTCTTAGCCTTATCATTATATATCTGCTACACCTTACTAAGCTCCTCTGCTAACCTGTACTACTAAAGTCACCTAGTTAAAAGCACCTACTTTATAATATTTAGTACTAGCTTCTTATTATTAAGCGCCGCCTTAAGTTCCTACAGATCTCTTATTACAGGCACTACTAGAATCAGTTTTAAATAGTTATATTCTAGGCATAACAGGATAAGGTAGTAAATATCTTTATTTCCTCCCTAGTATTAATATATTAGTAAAGTTACCTTAGGCACCTGTTTATTATAAAGAAAGGCATTTAGCCCTATTTTTTCTATTTAAAGCTAAACTAGGGCTGTAGATTTATGCTTAAGCAAGCTATTATAAAGCTTTACTATCTTTTTTATACTCTTAAAGTTAAGTTCCTTATCTACTGCTATTGCTTTTGCCTGTTCTCTTCTTACCTAAGCCTTATGCCTCTGCTAAATCCACTGTTTTTCCCACTCTCTCTTTAATTCCTATTTAGCTATAAGGCTGCTAGGGAGGGGGGGGGGGGCATTAGGAAACGCCTTATAGTAATTATATTAGCAGCCTCTTCCTTAGTATTATAACTATAATACTATTAAATTACAAGCCTGCTATATCTTCTTGCCTATGCTACTATCCTTAAGTCTTTAGTGGAATTATTATTTAATGTAATTAAGGTATAGATTTACTGGCAGTACTGCTGCTTCTGTTTTTAAGAGTATTACTAGTGTTGTCTTATATGCCCCTATAACCCGCCTTAAGCATTTATTCTGTTTCCTTATAAATACCTTTACTACCCCCTATGCTACCCCTTTTAGCTTGCTGCGGGTGTGGTATATCTTAGCTTTATAGGCTATTATGCTTCTTATTACCTATATATAAAGGGATCTTGCACACTTTAGTCGGCATCTCTATATAGATATAGCTAGCGCTGTAAGTGCTAACTTCTACCGTAATAATTTAGCATTTACCTTCTTTATGTAGGTTAACTAATAAAGCTTCTAGTGAATCTAAACCCCTAGGAATCGCGCTAATTATGTCGGTTGTATTATTACTCTTTTAAGTCAGATTATTATTATAATTACCTGCCTCCTCCTTATAAAGTATATTAGCTTGCTCTTCCCTAGGTTAAACCTTAGCCTATACTCCTTTAACCACTCCTTATATATTCTCTAGGCTCTTTCTAGTTATACTTTTGTCTCCTCTGCTGTTTTTCTATATATTATAATATTTATATTATCTAAAAACCCTAATATTAATATTAATTCTGCCGCTACTAGTCTTTAATATAGTAGTATAATATAAAGCAGAAAAAGGATAGGAGACGCCGGCGACCCTTATAAAACCCCTGCAGTAACTTGGATTTCCTTAGTAATACGTCCGTTAAATGCTAATTATACTCTCCTTTCTAATATAAAGCCCTGTGCCTATCTAGCCATCTACCCTAGCAGTCCTAACTCCTTTATAGTGTGGATTAATTATTTATAGCTAATAGTGTTAAACGCTCTAGTAATATCTAGCTATAGTAATAATACTATCCCCTAGTAATACTACGCTATTCTTATAACCTCTTTTAAAGTGCTTAGTGCTACCTCTATTAATCTGCTAGCCCTGTTACCTATTTATATATCCAGTAGTATATAGCCTTCCTTTGCTATAATAATAATCCTTCTTATAATAGCTCCCTTAATTACTTTGCCTATTGTATTTAATAGCAATATTGGCCTCCACCCCCCTAGTCTACCTAACTCCTTAGGAGACTTCCTAGGTTTATATAGAACTACTACCTTTGCTTATTAAAAGAAGGCTAGATAATATCCTAAACTATAGCAAGCATTTATAAGGCATGTTAAACATAATATTAAGGCTGCTCTATATAGCTTAAGGAAACCTGTTAGCAGCTTGTCTGGTCCTAGGGCTTTTTAACTTGCTATATTCTTTATAACCTTTTTAATTTCCTCCTTTATAAACATAGGAACTACCTAATTATTATTATAGTATCTTATTCCCTCCTTTGCCTCCGGACCTAAAGCCCTAGCTACAGATAAAGGGAAGAACCTCTCTGTAAATACCCTTGCCTTACTCTTATATATAACCTTTACTATCTCCTCCCTACTATTATCTCCTAGCTAGGTTAGTAGTAGGACCTGTTGCCTTTTAGGAGGAAGTCTACTTTATAGCCAGGCCTAATGCTCTAGGGTCTAAAGACTCCCTTTAGACCTAAATAACTTACTAACTGCCTATTGCCAGCTACTTTTCTTCTCCTTTAAGATAATATAATCCTGTTTTTTTATAGCTTCTGTTAAGGCCTGCTATGCTTTCTATATCTATTATTACTACCACTACCTATTAGCATGTCTTACCTCTACTATTATATCCCTTACCCTTTTATTCTACTAAGGCTGTGGTTTACTATGCCCTTAAGGTTGCTTAGGTGCTGCTATATTAGCTATCTCTATAAGCTATTAGGTAAGCTACTATACATAGTTATTAATTTCTTACTAGTTATATAGTAGAAGCTCTAACCCCTTTTTTTTAAGCCTGTTTAAAGCCTTTGCTATAATAAGGTTCTTATCTGCTGTCCTCTAACCCCGGACTAACCCTAGGCTGTTGCTTAATTCCTTGTTTATTCTAATACTAATAAGCTGGGGCATATGGTCAGATCCGGTGATTTCTACTAGCCTAATGAATTTAACACTAACGTTATAGGTGGTCTACGTATAGTTAATAGTGCTATCCCTGCTATTATGTTCTCTTCTTATTACTTCCCTAAACAGCATAGCTAGGCCGAGTTACCACCTTATTATAAATTCTAATATCTTATCGTGCCCTAGAGATATTTAGCTGAATCTGTTCTATAAGGGGTAATATT
Organism: Aciculosporium take MAFF-241224; assembly: GCA_000222935.2. Lineage (NCBI taxonomy): Eukaryota > Fungi > Ascomycota > Sordariomycetes > Hypocreales > Clavicipitaceae > Aciculosporium > Aciculosporium take. Next base: position 13,323 of record AFQZ01000169.1, on the reverse strand, counting down.
AGTTAAAGTCCCCTATAAACATACTCCAGCCCTTTGCCTAGGTATTAGTAAAGTGTTGTAAAGGTGTCTGCTACTCCCTTTTATAAGCCGGGGAATAGATATTATATATCTCTACTCTATATAGCTTAATACTACATTAATCCTCCTCCCTTCCTATAATCTAAAGTCCTATTTTAACCTTTTAGTATATATAAATCACTATTCTTCTACTATATATTACTAATATATAGTGTTCTTAAGATAGATTTAGCAGTATACTATTATAGCCTCCTAGTTCCTAGATAGCTATTACCTTAGGGCTAACGTTATGCCCTAACGTTAGATATACTAAATTGCTTTTCTTCTGTATATTCTAGTATATAACCTTAATTATGTACTTTATTATGTGCTTTAAAGCACCCTGGTTAGGCTGGCTCTGGTATTATTTAGCCCTTTAGTTAGTTATAGAAAGGCTAGTATTGTGCCTTCCTCTGCCGGTCTCTATCGTCCTAATCTTAGCTTGTAGGTTTATCTTATAGAAGGGCCCCTTAGTTATATACTCCTTCCTCTTAGCTACCTCTCCATTAGTCCCCTAGTTTCTTCTCCCTAATAACCCTTGCCTGTAGTAGCTATTGTAACCTCTAACTAATAGTTGTAGAAGAACAGTAGCCTTATAGTATAAGCCTCCCTAGCCTGCTGCTATCTCTTATTACTTACTAAGTATAGTTAAGACTATGCTGGATATACCCCTGTATAATTTAGGTATCTTTCCTATACCTTACCTATTAATGTTAGGTAAGTCCTCTCTTTCTTAGGGTGTTTTCTAGTAGCATACCTACTGTATCTTGCTTCCTTCTTATAGTATCTGGTAATATATCTAATCTTATAGTAGTTATAATATTACTTTAAGTGGATTATCTTGTTATATAGCTTAGCATTAAAAATCTCTGCTTAGTATACTATTCCCCTATAGCATAGTCGGTTTACTGCCTTAGTGCCCTTAATACTAACTACTAATAGTGCCCTTATCGCTATTCCTCTTAGCTTTTATACCACTATCTTTGCTATATTTAATCCATTCTCCTTTTTAATATTCTTCCTTATATCCTTAATTATAATATAGTTTGTTAATTGTATTAGGAATCCCTTAATAATTACACTGAACATCTTTCTGTTTACTTCCGCCTTAGGTCTAAAGACAACTCCTACCTAGGCCATGTTTTCCTTTTATTTCCTCCCTGCTTTTATAAATATAATAACTATATCTTTACTTTATAATTAGCATACTGCTACTGCCTCCTTTATGTTAATAGCACTGTTTACTGCCTTTATAATCTCTCCTAGTAATCTATTCCTAACTACCTTACTAATAATGCTTCCCTTTACTAGTGCTTCCTAGTAATAGCAGGCTAGTATTGCCATACCCTCTATTTAGGCTAAAGGTATTATTATATTCTGCCCTATAACTCTATAAGCTATAATATTTACCTAAGTCCCCCTAACTACTAATTTAGTCCTATAAACAGCCTTTATTACCTTCTTAACTGCCTTTTTAACTATGGTTTCTACTCTACTACTAACTACTTCTATAATTAAGGCCTATAGGCCTTCTGTATTAGTTCTTACTTAGGCTATCTCCCCTTTTATATTTATAGTAATTTATATAAAAGTTTTAATAAAAGCTTATACTTTTATTATTTCTGCCTTTAAAATAACTTTTATTATTAATTCCTTTAGTAATTTTATTTTATTCTTTAGTTTTTCTTATACTATTATTACTCTAGGATTTTCTTCTTAATATTGTGTTTCTTCCTAGGTAGTGCCTTATTCTTTATTAGTTATAGATCTATATAAAAATTTATTAATTATTACACCCCTTATACTGCTTACTCCCCTTATATAATATGCTATTACTAGGGGGGGTAATTAATAATAAGGAATCTGATTCTATGCTTCTTTTTTGTTTTAGGCGTAATACTGCGTTGTATCCGCGGTGTTGTCCCTTGCTAAGGCTAGTAACCCTTATACTTGCCCCCTTCTTACTACTAAAACGCTATAATAGTAATAAAATATAAGCCCCCCTTTTTATTATATTTTTCCCTAAGCTTCCCTAGGTATATATAGATATTAGTTTAATATATAACCTACCTTCAACTAGTTGTCTTACTAACTAGATATAGGTTGCCAGCCCCCTGCATTTTTAATGTTTATATAATAATATAAACCTAATCCCTGGATTTTCTTATATTGCCTTTTATTATCCCTTTTTTATTAATTATCTTACTCTTATTAATTCTTTTATTTATACCTATCTTAAAAACTATAGTTATCTTTCCTTCCTGCTAAATATTTTCTAAATTTTTATAATACTATATATATATTCATGTACGCTAGGTAGCTAGAGCCACTAACTAGTTCATCAACTAACTTCTTAATATAGGAAAAACCCTAAGATAGGGGAGAAAACCTATATTCTTCTATATAGCTCCCGCTAAGCCTCTGATATAGAGTCTTTATTGTTTCCAACCATTAGTATAAGATATCTGCTAGTTCCCCGGAACTGCAGATAATGACAGAAGTGTAGTTGTGCTTTATATAAAAGGTTAGTATATTAGTAAAAACCCCTTATAAGCACCTCCCCTCCTAGTCCGGCTCTTCCTTCTCTATCCTGTTGTTTCCGTTGCCTCTGGTCCCTTTCTTAGCCTTATTATTGCGTATCTGTTACGCCTTACCAAGCTCCTCTGCCAACCTGTACTGCTAAAGTTGCCCAGTCGAAAGCACCCACTTCATGATATTTAGTGCTAGCTTCTTATTATTAAGCGCCGCCCTAAGTTCCCGCGGATCTCTTATTACAGGCACTGCTGGAATTGGTCTTAGATGGTTATATTCTAGGTATAACAGGATAAGGTGGTAGATATCCTCGTCTCCTCCCCAGTATTGGCATATTAGTAAAGTTACCTCGGGCACCTGTCTGTTGTAGAGGAAGGCATTTAGCCCTATTTTTTCCGTTTAAAGCTGAACTAGGGCCGCAGATTTATGCTTAAGCAGGCTATTGTAAAGCTTTGCTATCTTTTTTGTGCTCTTGAAGTTAGGTTCCTTGTCTACTGCTGTTGCTTTTGCCTGTCCTCTTCTCACCTGAGCCTTATGCCTCTGCCAAATCCACCGTTTTTCCCACTCCCTCTCTAATTCCTATCTGGCTGTAAGGCTGCCAGGGAGGGGGGGGGGGGCATCAGGAAACGCCTCATAGCGATTACGTCGGCGGCCTCTTCCTTGGCGTTGTAGCTGCGATGCTATCAAATTACAGGCCTGCCGTATCTTCTTGCCCATGCTACTATCCTTAAGTCTTTGGTGGAATCGTTATTTAATATAATTAAGGTACAGATCTACCGGCGGCACTGCTGCTTCTGTCTTTAAGAGTGTTACTGGCGTCGCCTTATACGCCCCTGTAACCCGCCTTAAGCATTCGTTCTGTTCCCTTATAAATGCCTTTACTACCCCCTGTGCTACCCCTTCTAGCTCGCTGCAGGTGTAGTATATCCCAGCTCCATAGGCTATTGTGCTTTATATTACCTGCATATAAAGGGATCTCGCACACTCTAGTCGGCATCCCTACGTAGACGCAGCCAGCGCTGTGAGCGCTAATTTCTACTATAACAATTTGGTATTTACCTTCTCTATGTGGGTTAACCAACGAAGCTTCTGGTGAATCTAAACCCCTAGGAATTGCGCTGATTGTGTCGGTTGTATTGTTGCTCTGCTAAGTCAGATCGTTGTTATAATCGCCTGCCTCTTCCTTATAAAGTGTATTAGCTTGCTCTTTCCTGGGTTGAACCTTAGCCTATACTCCTTCAACCACTCCTTATATATTCTCTAGGCTCTTTCTAGTTATACTTTTGTCTCCTCTGCCGTTTTTCTATATACTATAATGTTTATATTATCCAAGAACCCTAACGTTAACGTTGATTCCGCCGCCGCTAGTCTTTGATATAGTGGCGTGATATAGAGCAGGAAGAGGATAGGAGACGCTAGCGACCCTTGCGGAACCCCTGCAGTGACTTGGATTTCCTTAGTAATATGTCCGTCAAACGCCAATTGTGCTCTCCTTTCTAACGTAAAGCCCTGTGCCTATCTGGCCATCCACCCTGGCAGTCCTAACTCCTTCATAGTGCGGATTAATTGTTTATGGCTGACAGTGTCGAACGCCCCGGTAATATCCAGCTGCAGTAATGATGCTATTCCCTGGTAATGCCACGCCGTTCTCACAACCTCTTTTAGCGTGCTTAGTGCTATCTCCGTTAATCTGCCAGCCCTGTTGCCTATTTGCATGTCCGGCAGTATATAGCCTTCCTCTGCCGTAATAGTAATCCTCCTTGCAATAGCTCCCTTAATTACTTTGCCTATTGTGTTTAACAGCGATATCGGCCTCTACCCCCCTGGTCTGCCCAACTCCTTAGGGGACTTCCTAGGTTTACATAGAACTACTACCTTTACTTGTTAGAAGGAGGCCGGATGATATCCTAAGCTGTAGCAAGCATTTGCAAGGCGTGTTAAACACGATATTAGGGCCGCTCTACATAGCTTAAGGAAACCTATTGGTAGCTTGTCCAGTCCTAGGGCTTTCTAACTTGCCGTATTCTTTATAACCTTTTTAATTTCCTCCTCTATAAACACGGGAACTGCCTGATTATTGTCACAGTATCTTGTCCCCTCCTCTGCCTCCGGACCTAGAGCCCTAGCCGCGGATAGAGGGAAGAACCTCTCTGCAAATGCCCTTGCCTTGCCCTTATATGTAACCTCTACTATCTCCTCCCTGCCGTTGTCTCCTAGCTAGGTTAGTAGTGGGACCTGTTGCCTTTTAGGAGGAAGTCCACTCCGTAGCCAGGCCTAACGCTCTAGGGTCTAAAGACTCCCTTTGGACCTGGATAACTCGCTAACTGCCTGTTGCTAGCTACTTCTCTTCTCCTCTAAGATAACACAATCCTGTTTTTTTGTAGCTTCTGTTAAGGCCTGCCACGCTTCCTGCGTCCGTTATTACTGCCACCGCCTATTAGCACGTCTTGCCTCTGCTATCACGTCCCTTACCCTTTTATTCTACTAAGGCTGTAGTTTGCTACGCCCTTAAGGTCGCTTGGGTGCTGCTGTATTGGCTATCTCTGTGAGCTATTGGGTAAGCCACTGCGCATAGTCATTGATTTCTTGCCGGTTGCACAGCGGAAGCTCTAACCCCTTCTTTCTAAGCCTGTTTAAAGCCTCTGCTATAATAAGGTTCTCGTCCGCTGTCCTCTAACCCTGGACTAACCCTAGGCTGTTGCTTGATTCCTTGTTTGTCCTAATGCTAATAAGCTGGGGCATATGGTCAGATCCGGCGATTTCTACTGGCCTGATGAATTCGATACTAACGTCGTGGGTGGTCCACGCATGGTCAATAGTGCTGTCCCTGCTGCCATGTTCTCTCCTTGTTACTTCCCTAAACAGCGTAGCTAGGCCGAGTTGCCACCTCGTTATGAATTCCAACATCTTATTATGCCCCGGAGATATTCGGCTGAATCTGTCCCACAAGGGGTGATGTTGGTTAAAGTCCCCTACAAACATACTCCGGCCCTTTGCCTGGGTATCGGCAAAGTGTTATAAAGGCGTCTGCCACCCCCTTTTATAAGCTGGGGAATATATGTTGTACACCTCTACTCTATATAGCTTGATACTGTACTAATCCTCCCCCCTCCTTATAGTCCAAAGCCCTGCCTTAACCTTTTGGTGTATATAAATCGCCGTTCTTCTACTATATGTTGCTAATGTATAGTGCCCCTGAGATGGATTCGGCGGTATACTGTTATAGCCTCCTGGTTCCTGGATGGCTATTACCTTAGGGCTAACGTCATGCCCCAACGCCAGATGTACTAGATTGCTTTTCTTCCGTATATTCCAGTATATAACCTTAATTATATACTCTATTGTGTGCTTTGGAGCACCCTGGTTGGGCTGGCTCCGGTATTGTTCTGCTCTCTTGTTAGTTATAGGAAGGCTAGCATTGTGCCTTCCTCTGCCGGTCTCTGCCGTCCTGATTGTAGTTTGTATATTTATCTTATAGAAAGGCCCCTTAGTTATATGCTCCTTCCTCTTAGCTGCCTTTCCGTCAATCCCCCGGTCTCTTCTTTATAATAACCCTTGCCTGTAGTAGCTGTTATGGCCTCCGACTAATGGTCGCAGAAGAACAGCGGCCTTATAGTGTAAGCCTCCTAGGCCTATTGCCACCTATTATTACTTACCGAGCATAGCCGAGACCATGCTGGATGTGCCCCTGCGCAATTTGGGCATCTCTCCCGTACCTTGCCTGTTAACGTTAGGCAAGTCCTCTCTCCCTTAGAGTGTTTTCTAGCAGCATACCTGCCGTATCTTGCTTCCTCCTTACAGTGCCTGGCAATGTATCTAATCTTATAGCAATTATAACATTGCTTTAGGTGGACCATCTTGTTATATGGCTTGGCGTTGAAAATCTCTGCTTGGTATACTATTCCCCCATGGCATAGGCGGTTTGCTGCCTCGGTGCCCTTAACGCTAACCACTAGTGGTGCCCTCATCGCTGTTCCCTTTAGCTTCTGCACTGTTATCTTCGCCATGTTTAGACCATTCTCCTTTTTAATGTTTTTCCTTATATCCTTGATCGCAACGTGGTTTGTTAATTATATTAGGAATCCCTTGATAATTACACTGAACATCTTCCTGTTTACTTCCGCTATAGGTCCAAAGGTAACTCTCACCCAGGCCGTGTTTTCCTTCCATTTCCTCCCTGCCTTAGTAAACATAATAACTGTGTCTTCACTCTGCAGCCTGTATACTGCTATTACCTCCTCCATGCTAATAGCGCTGTTTACTACCTTTATAATCTCTCCTGGCAATCTGTTCCTAACTGCCTTGCTAATAGTGTTTCCCTTTACCATTACTTCCCGGTAATGGCGGGCTGGTATCGCCATACCCTCCGTTTAGGCTAAAGGTATCGTTATATTCTGCCCTGTAACTCCGCAAGCTGTAACAGTCACCTAAGTCCCCCTAACCATTAATCTAGTCCTAGGGACGGCCTCTATTACCTCCTTAACTGCCTTCTTAACCATGGTTTCAACTTTACTATTAACTACTTTTATAATCGACGCCTATAGATCTCCTATGCTAGTCTTTGCTTAGGCTATCTCCTCTCCTATATTTATAGTAACTTATATAAAGGTCCTGATAGAAGCCTATACTTCTATTATTTCTACCTTTAGGATAACTTTTATTATTAACTCCTTTAGTGATTTCATTTCATTCTTTAGTTTTTCCTGTACTATTATTACTCCGGGATTCTCTCCTTAATATTGCATTTCTTCCTAGGTAGTGCCTTGTCCTTTGTTGGTCGCGGATCCACGCGAAAATTCGTTAATTATTGCACCCCTTGCGCTGCTTACTCCCCTTATGTAATGCGCTATCGCTAGGGGGGGTATTTAACGATAAGGAATCCGATTCTGTGCTTCTTTTTTGTTTTAGGCGTGATACCGCGTCGTGTCCGCGGTGTTGGTCCTTTTTTTTATAATACTATACCTGTTTATATATAAGTTAAATATCCCTTATAGGGGCATATAAGGCGACACTAGTAACACTCTTAGAGACAGAAGCAGTAGTGCTGCTAGTAGATCTGTACCTTAATTACATTAAGTAATGATTTTACTAAAGACTTAAGGATAGTAATATAGGCAAGAAGATATAACAGGCATGTAATTTAATAGCATTACAGCTATAATACTAAAAAAGAGGCTGCTAATATAATTACTATAAGGCATTTCCTAATACCCCCCCCTCCCTCCCTAATAGCCTTATAGCTAAATAAGAATTAGAAAGAGAGTAGGAAAAACAGTAAATATAGCAGAGGTATAAGGCTTAAGTAAGAAGAAAATTGGCAAAAGTAATAATAATAAATAAGGAACCTAACTTTAAAAGTATAAAAAAAATAATAAGGCTTTATAATAGCCTACTAAAGCATAAATCTATAGCCTTAGTATAGGTTTAAATAGAAAAAATAGGGCTAAATACCTTTCTTTATAACAGACAGGTGCCTAAGGTAATATTACTAATATGTTAATACTAGGGAGAAAATAAGGATATTTACCACCTTATCCTATTATGCCTAGAACATAACTATTTAAGGCTAATCCTAGTAGTGCCTATAATAAGAGACCTATAGGAACTTAGAGCAGTGCTTAATAATAAGAAGCTAGTACTAAATATGGCGGATACGACGCGGTATTACGCCTAAAACGAAAAAGAAGCACAGAATCGGATTCCTTATTATTAATTACCCCCTCTAGTAATAGCGTATTATATAAGAAAAGTAAGCGGCATAAGGGGTATAATAATTAATAAATTTTTATATAGATTTATAACTAATAAAGGATAAGGCACTACTTAGGAAGAAACATAATGTTAAGGAGAGAATTCTAAAGTAATAGCAGTATAAGAAAAACTAAAGAATAAAATAAAATTACTAAAGGAATTAATAATAAAAGTTATCCTAAAGGTAGAAATAATAAAAGTATAGGCTTTTATTAGAACTTTTATATAAATTGCTATAAATATAGGAGGGGAGATAGCCTAAGTAAGAACAGACATAAGAGGCTTATAGGCCTTAATTATAGAAGCGGTTAGCAGTAGAGTAGAAACCATGGTTAAAAAGGCAGTTAAGGAGGTAATAAAGGCTGTTTATAGGACTGGATTAGTAGTTAAGGGGACTTAGGCAAATATTATAGCTTATAGAGTTATAGGGCAGAATACAACAATACCTTTAGCCTAAACGGAGGGTATGGCAATACCAGCCTGCTATTACTAGAAAGCACTAGTAAAGGAAAGCATTATTAATAAGGTAGTTAGGAACAGATTACTAGGAGAGATTATAAAGGCAGTAAACAGCGCTATTAGTATAGAGGAGGCAGTAGTAGCACGCTAATTATAAAGTAAAGACATAGTTATTATATTTATAGAAGCAGGGAGGAAATAAAAGGAAAACACGGCCTAGGTAGGAGTTACCTTTAGACCTAAGGTAGAAGTAAACAAGAAGATGTTTAGTGTAATTATTAAGGGATTCCTAATATAATTAACAAACTATATTATAATTAAGAATATAAGGAAGAACATTAAAAAGGAGAATGGATTAAATATAGCAAAGATAATAGTATAAAAGCTAAGAGGAATAGCAATAAGGGCACTATTAGTGGTTAGTATTAAGGGCACTAAGGCAGCGAACTAACTATGCCATAGGGGAATAGTATACTAAGCAGAGATTTTTAACGCTAAGCTATATAACAAGATAATCCACCTAAAGTAATATTATAACTACTATAAGATTAGATATATTGCTAGATACTATAAGGAGAAAGCAAGATATAGCAGGTATACTGCTAGAAAACACCCTAAGGGAGAGAGGACTTGCCTAATGTTAATAGGTAAGGTATAGGAGAGATGCTTAAATTATATAGGGGTATATCTAGTATGGTCTTAACTGTGCTTAGTAAGCAATAAGAGATAGCAGTAGGCTAGGGAGGCTTATGCTATAAGGCTGCTGTTCTTCTGTAACTATTAGTTAAAGGTCGTAATAGCTACTATAGGCAAGGGCTATTAAGGAGAAGAAACCAGGGGACTAACAGAGAGGCAGCTAAGAGGAAGGAGCATATAACTAAAGGGCCCTTCTATAAGATAAACCTATAAGCTAAGATCAGGACGACAAAGACTAGTAGAGGAAGGTATAATGCTAGCCTTTCTACAGCCAACTAAAGGGCTAAACAATACCAGAGCCAGCCCAACCAGGGTGCTCTAAAGCACATAATAAAGTACATAATTAAGGTTATATACTAGAATATACAGAAGAAAAGCAATCTAGTACATCTAGTGTTAGGGCATAACGTTAGCCCTAAGGTGATAGCTATCTAGGAACTAGAAGGCTATAATAGTATACTACTAAATCCATCTTAGGGACACTATATATTAGTAATATATAGCAGAAGAATAGTGATTTATATATACTAAAAGGTTAAGATAGGACTTTAGACTATAGAAAGGGGGGAGGATTAGTATAGTATTAAGCTATATAAAGTAAAAATATATAACATCTACTCCCTGGCTTATAAAAGGGAGTAGCAGACGCCTTTATAACACTTTGCTAATACCTAGGCAAAGGGCTAGAGTGTGTTTATAGGGGACTTTAACTAACATTACCCCTTATAAAATAGATTCGGCCAAACATCTCTAGGGTATAATAAAATGTTAGAATTTATAACAAAGTAGTAACTCGGCCTAGCTATGCTGTTTAGGGAAGTAATAAGGAGAGAACATAGCAGTAGGGACAGCACTATTAACCATACATAGACCACCCATAACGTTAGTATTAAATTCATTAGGCTAGTAAAAATCGCCAGATCCGACCATATGCCCTAGCTTATTAGCATTAGGATAAACAAGGAATTAAGCAACAGCCTAGGGTTAGTCTAGGGTTAGAGAATAGTGGATAAGAACCTTATTATAATAGAGGCTTTAAACAGGCTTAGAAAGAAGGGGTTAGAGCTTCTGCTATGTAACTGGCAAGAAATTAATAACTATGCATAGTGGCTTACCTAATAGCTTACAGAAATAGCTAATACAGTAGCACCTAAGCGACCTTAAGGGCATAGCAAACCACAGCCTTAGTAGAATAAAAGGGTAAGGGACGTAATAGTAAAGGTAAGACATGCTAATAAGCAGTGGTAGTAATAACGGACGTAGGAAGCATGGCAGGCCTTAACAGAAGCTATAAAAAAACAGGATTATATTATCTTAAAGGAAAAGAGAAGTAGTTGGTAATAGGTAGTTAGTAAGTTATTTAGGTCTAAAGGGAGTCTTTAGACCCTAGAGCGTTAGGCCTGGCTATAGAGTGGACTTTCTCCTAAAAGGCAATAAGTCCTACTACTAACCTAGCTAGGAAATAATAGCAGGGAGGAGATAGTAGAGGTTATACACAAGGGTAAGGCAAGGGTATTTACAGAGAGGTTCTTCCCTCTATCTATAGCTAGGGCTCTAGGTCTAGAGGCAGAGAAGGGGACAAGATACTGTAATAATAATCAGGCAGTTCCTGTGTTTATAAAGGAGGAAATTAAAGAGGTTATAAAAAATATAGTAAGTTAAAAAGCCCTAGGACTAAACAAGCTACTAACGGGTTTCCTTAAGCTATGCAAAGCGGCCCTAATATTGTGTTTAATACGCCTTATGAATGCTTGCTATAGCTTGGGATATCATCCGGCCTCCTTCTAATAAGTAAAGGTAGTAGTTCTATATAAACCTAGGAAGTCCCCTAAGGAGTTAGGCAGACCAGGGGGGTGGAGGCCGATATCGCTGTTAAACACAATAAATAAAGTAATTAAAGGAGCTATTATAAGGAGGATTACTATTATAGTAAAGGAAGGCTATATACTGCTAAACATGCAAATAGGCAATAAGGCTGGCAGATTAATAAAGATAGCACTAAGTATACTAAAAGAGGTTATAAGAATAGCATGGCATTACCAGGGGATAGCATTATTACTACAGCTAGATATTACTAGGGCGTTTAATACTATTAGCTATAAATAATTAATCTGCACTATAAAGGAGTTAGGACTGCTAGGGTAGATAGCCAGATAGGCATAGGGCTTTATGTTAAAAAGGAGAGCATAATTATCATTTAACGGACGTATTACTAAGGAAATCTAAGTTACTGTAGGGGTTCTGTAAGGGTTGCTAGCGTTTCCTATCCTCTTCCTGCACTATATTATGCTATTATATTAAAGACTAGTAGCGGCGGAATTAACGTTAACATTGGGGTTCTTAGATGATATAAACATTATAGTATATAGAAAAACAGCAGAGAAGACAAAAGTATAACTAAAAAGAGCCTAGAGAATATATAAGAAGTGGTTAAAGGAGTATAAGCTAAGGTTTAACCCAGGAAAGAGCGAGCTAATGCACTTTATAAGAAAGAGGCAGGCGATTATCACAATAATCTAACTTAAAAGAGTAATAATACAACCGACATAATCAGCGCAATTCCTAGGGGTTTGGATTCACTAAAAGCTTTATTAGTTAACTTACATAGAGAAGGTAAATGCTAAATTATTATAGTAGAAATTAGCGCTTACAGCGCTGGCTGTGTTTACATAGGAATGCCGACTAAAGTATGCAAGATCCCTTTATATACAGGTAATATAAAGCATAATAGCCTATAAAGCTAGGATATACCACACTTATAGCGAGCTAGAAGGGGTAGCATAGGGGGTAATAAAGGCATTTATAAGGAAATAAAATAAATGCTTAAGGCGGGTTATAAGGGCATATAAGGCAACACTAGTAACACTCTTAGAGATAGAAGCAGTAGTACTACTAGTGGATTTATACCTTAATTACATTAAATGATAATTCTACTAAAGACTTAAGGATAATGGCATGGGCAAGAAGATATAGCAGGCCTGTAATTTAATAGCATTACAGCTATAATGCTAAGGAAGAGGCTGCTAATGTAATCGCTATAAGGCGTTTCCTAATGCCCCCCCCCCCCTCCCTAGCAGCCTTATAGCTAGACAGGAATTAAAGAGGGAGTGGGAAAAATAGTGGATTTAGCAGAGGTATAAGGCTTAGGTAAGAAGAGGACAGGCAAAAGTAATAGCAGCAGATAAGGAACCTAACTTTAAGAGCACAAAAAAGATAGTAAAGCTTTATAATAGCCTGCTTAAGCATAAATCTACAGCCCTAGTTTAGCTTTAAATAGAACAAATAGGGCTAAATGCCTTCCTTTATAACAGACAGGTGCCTAAGGTAACTTTACTAATATGCTAATACTAGGGAGGAGACAAGGATATTTACTACCTTATCCTATTATGCCTAGAATATAACTATTTAAGACCGATTTTAGCAGTGCCTATAATAAGAGATCTATAGGAACTTAGGGCAGCGCTTAATAATAAGAAGCTAGCACTAAATATTATAAAGTAGGTGCTTTTAACTAGGCAACTTTAGCAGTATAGGTTAGCAGAGGAGCTTAGTAAGGCATGGCAGATACATAATAATAAGGCTGAGAAAGGGACTAAAGGCAACGGAAATAATAAGATAGAGAAGGAAGAGCTAGACTAGGAGGGGAGGTGCTTATAAGGGGTTTTTACTAATATACTAACCTTTTATATAAAGCATAACTATACTTCTGTTATTGTCTGTAGTTCCGGGGAACTAGCAGATATCTTATACTAATAGTTAGAAATAATAAAGACTCTATATCAGAGGCTTAGCGGGAGCTATATGGAAGAATATGGGTTTTCTCCCCTA